>OX155979.1:13737596-13912596 GCA_944548615.1 Micropterix aruncella
ATATATATATATATATATATATATATATATATATATATATATATATATATATACATATATATATATATATATATATATATATATATATATAATATACATCACAATGTATTTATAATGTTAATATACATATATACGTATATAAGGGTAAAGGCTCCCGAATAATAATGGCTAACTACAGACCAATAGCAATTGTACCTGTATTTGCAAAATTTTTGAGCTTGGGATTTCCAACAGAGTCTGTTTTTAAATGATTGACAGATCTTGCACTAATCACTTCAAATGGTAGTTTATTCCACATGTCCACCACTCTATTTGGCAGAACGTTCTTAACCCGGTCGCTCCGTAACATCCCCTGGCGGACCAAAGGTCGGCCGCCTAACACTCCGTAACGTCGTATACGGGACCAAACGCTCGCCGCTGCGAAAAATGCAATTTACTATTCGACACGCCGTACTATATACTTTCTGAGGGCCAAAATATCTTTAATTCAAGATTTCCGTCTGGCAATATCGAAGAACGATTTAAAAAGTGAGCAGAAACGTCAAACGCCAGTGGTCGCTGGCCTCTTTCACGGCCGCGTATAGTCGGTGTTTGTGCGGTAATATAACGGTGTTTGTGCAGTGTTTCTGTGCCATTTACTGGAGAACAGTGAGTAATTTGCATTTTTAAGTAGTTAAGGAATGAGGATTAGTCATTTGAGATAGTCCATTTGCTGTTTTTCACGAATTTTTAAACAAAACACTTCGGCGACAACACATCCCTCCCGAAAAAAATGGCGTTTTTATTTTGTAATGTTTGTGAATTATCCCGATATATTGCGAAATTGGACGTAATGTCGCTTTAATTTACTAACAAAATAGGTATTGCTTCATTTACATCCTAAGTTATCACATAATTAGGCGTATTTGAACATTATATGTTGTTTTCTAATATGACTCCCGCAAAGAAACTTGTTTTGATAATTACTATGAGAGAAAAAAGTGCGATTTTCCATAGTTTTTCGATGAAATCTGACTCTTTGGAGTATAGTAATTAGTTATTAGGCATATAATAATTATATAATGAGACAATATAATTGAAAAAATCTAACGAATTTTATATTATGAGCATTCAAAGTTTATTATTAAGTTTTGGACGCAAACTCTCAAAACTTTAGATTTTTCTGTAATATCAGACAAAGCTCAAATTTCTGGTGTGATTTCTAAGAAGTGTGATGTAGTAATAAAGTTATTTTGAAAGAATTTCATATAAAAAAATACCATAAGTAGTCACAAATTAAAAATTAAAAAATTTTTTTTTTACGAAAGTACATAAAAATTTTCTTGGCTGAATAAATAAATATTTTTGTATGCAAAGTCAAAAAAATGGTTTTGGTAAAGCATTTAATAAAGAACATAACTGTATTTACAATTTTTGCATATTTTCCGTATTTTGTGACAAAAAAATCGAAATGATGTTATAGGCGAGTTTTTTCAGTTCGCCAATTTTGTAATATTTATTCATTATTATCTTAATTGTTTTACCAGATAAAATTATAATGTTGTATATTTCAATTTCAATGCGGTCATTTTACAGTTATTCTTTTATGATCGTGTAGTGGTTTACAAGTTATGGCCGTTTGTATCAAGGTCGTCGACTCGCGTCGATTTTACGCCCGAATATGTCGCGCGCAAAAGTGATAGCTGAATTTTTACTTCGCGAGAGGAGGGGTTAAAAGGATTAGATTTAAATTTAGTACGGTTGAGTTTTTGTTGTGGCCTCGAAGATTTGTGTTGATGTTGAATTTGTAAATATTCTTCAGTGCAGTTACATCGTAATAATGTGTTACAATTTTATATGTCTCAATCAGGTCCCCTCTTTGTCTTCTTTGTTTGAGTGTAGTAATTCCAAGTAATTTCAAGCGATCTTCATAATTTCTATTCTTCAGGCCCACTGGCATTTTGGTTGCCCTTCGCTGAACCTTTTCCAGAATATCTACATCTTTGCAAAAGTATGGTTTCCAGATCTGATAGCCATACCCAAGAATAGGTCTCACATATGCCTTGTAGATCTTGATAAAAAACCTCTATTGACAGATGTTGGAATAGAGGTTGGACAGATGTTCTTGAATAAACTGTCTTCCCGCATTTTTCAACGATTGTATGTTATCGTACCCCTTAAATGATAAGATGGAGGTTTCGATGCAATTGTACACCCTAAAGAAGAAGAAGAAGGATCACCTGTGATAGGTCTCCTGACTCGTGGACGCTGAGTCGATATGCGCCGTCCGCCAAGCCATCGACGGTCCCATCGACAATTGTCCCATTTTCGTATCCTGAAGTCGCACTACGCCGATAACTGGTGAACTAGTAACACAGCAGTCGCTTGACAGCATTGAGACAGCCGAATTTGACTCTGAAACAATAGATAGTAGAAATTGGATAAGACGACATCGAAGACTATTAATTCGGTCAATATAATGAGGGTTACTTACAGAAAACATCCCCACCATGGCTCTGACCTGCTGTTCAGCAAAGCAAGTGTTTTGGATATTCGTCAGTTGTTCGTGAAACAATGCCTAATACATTTTTACAAGACTTTAGAGAAACGTTCTCGAAGCCAGCAGCAAAGACCAACTAGAATGGCTGAAGGGACAAACTATGTAATTCCTCACGTACATACAACCTTTGCCCAAAGACAGTTGTATTAATACTTTAGAAGAGTCAGTAAAAAATGTTCACAATGTACACCAATTTAAGATAAAAGTAAAAAAATGGCTCCTTTACGAAGTAGGTTGTACAAAGACTGAAAAAGAATTGCTTCATACAATAATTTAAAATATGTGTGTATGTAGATGTATGTGTGTGTGTGTTATTATATTTGTATGTATGTATGTTTGTATGTGTATATGTGTATATATGTATGTAACTATTTTAGTAGTGTACTATTTTATGCCATTATCTTAGTGTTAGTATTGAAAGTAGTCTATTAGTCAGTACTACTCAAACGTCAGTACTACTCAAAAACACAGGCTATATATTTTATATGCCCAGATACAGGCTGTTCGGTCTAGTTGGGCATTCGTCTAGAATGATCGTATGGGTTGTGTTCATTTTATTATTGCTTATATAAATAGTTACAAATCATATCTATACGATCTCACTGCTAACTCTCTACCAAGTTGTAACAAATAAATAAATAAATAAATAAATAAATAATATTAATTAATTATTACCCGGCACGTCAATCATTACACGGTGTACCAATACTATAATCAGAGCATAAATAAAAAATAAAATAAAATACAAACGGAGCTGCCATGGAATTCACCGACCGGAGTCTAGGAGATACTATTTTTTTACACTTTTGGGAAGTGAGCAGTGGATTCCGGACTAACGACCGGCTGTGGTAGGTTCAGGACAGCTGTCTTGCCACATGTGAGCGTTCACCTTACCACCCATTCACTCCCCCTTCGAAGCCATAAAATTTGAGATGCGCAAATCGCAGTCTTAGATAATTTTTCTAGAAAAGAGTTGATTATTTTTCTGGAAAAACCAAGATCATTAAAGAGGTGAAACAGAGATTTATCTGGCAGGCCACGAGCGCCAACTTTCACCGCGTGAAGGTGACCAGTGAAGCCGTTCTTTGGGATATTTGATTCCCATGGAACAGCTTGCAAGTCAGCTGTTGGCACTGTGCTTTGTTGAAGATAAACGTCGGTGTCATCGAGCCAATCGGTGTCATCATTTTCGCGCACTACGCAGCGAATTTGTCTTAATCTAGCGATTGTCACGTGAGGATGCGTGAACGACGAACATTGTGCATATCTGGACTATTATTGCTCGGATCATTAGGTTGCTTGTGACATGAATTAACATGTGCCTTAACATTCTTCTCAATACAGCCTCCTCCCCGCCCCCCTTGTGATATTTCGTGATTTTTTCCGAACCCCCCCCCCCCCCCCCCCTTTAGAGCCTCACGTGATTAATGGACGATCCCTCACCAGTGATGACATATGGCACTGAGATGCGGTCGCTAACTATTGGCCTCGTACACAAACTCAGTCACGCAATGAGCCACGGAGAGAGCTAAGCTTGGAATTTCACTGTGTGATGAGATTCAAAACGAGGAAATTCATAGTAGAATCAAGGTTACGTCACGCATCAGTCTATGACGCATGTCACGCATCGGTCTATGACGCATCGGTTGTGCCGTGCAATATATCAATCTTTTTCTTTTCTTCTTCTTCTTCGGCATACGCCTCTCCAATCACTCTCCATCCGGATCGGTTGTCCGTTTCCCTCATCCAGACTGGTCCAGCTGTCTCCTTAATGTCATCGGACCATCCGCACGGTGGTCTGCCCACACTTCTTCTGCCTAGCCGAGGTCTCCACTCCAAAACGCGCTTGCTCCACCGTTTATCATGTCGTCGGGCCACGTGGCCAGCCCGAGCCCATTTCAGCCTGGCCACTCTTTGACCCACGTCGACCACCTTCGTGCGCTGTCTGATAAACTCGTTTCGGACTCGATCGTGCAACGATATGCCGAGCATGACTCGCTCCATGTTACGCTGCACCACCTTAAGCTCGTGGATTATCCCAGCAGTCAGTGTCCATGTCTCACAAGCAAACATTATAGCCGGTAACACGCACTGATTGTACACCTTTGTCTTGAGCGATTGGGGAATTCTGGACTTCAGCACGAAGCTCAGCTTCCCGAAGGCTGCCAATCCCAATTGTTTTCTTCGCTTTATCTTTGCCATCCTCGCATTACTACTGACTTAAGCGTTTAGACAGGTCAGTATCGCTGGCGCGTAATACCATTAATTCAAAGCTAGTGCAAGACTGCATATCACTACTGAATTCCCTGGGCGAAAAGAACAGGGTAATTCTAAGATGGGTTCCCGGCCATGCAGGAATCGAGGGAAATGAAAAAGCCGACGAACTTGCTAGGACGGGAGCAAAGGGAACGTTATACGGCCCTGAACCTTGCTGTGGCGTACCAAAAAGCCTTGCAAACCTAATGCTCAAACAAATGTGTTTAGAACAATCCGTCAACCACTGGAACAACACGCCAGGGTTGAATCATTCCAAAGCGCTTATTAAGGCTTACGACCGTAAGACAGCCCGTGAGGCCCTATCGCTAAATAGGAACAATCTACGCATACTGGTATTGTGGCCTGAACAAACACATGTTCAACCTCAAGCTCAAAGACACAAAAATGTGCAGGTTCTGCCAAGGGGCAGAGGAAACTCCCCAGCACCTCATGTGCGAGTGTGGCCCGCTGATGCGTAAAAGATACACCCACCTGGGTGGTCACTACCTCCAACCTGAGGAGGTAAAACAATCTGGCGCCAAAAGCCTGCTGCGGTTCTTAAATGACACGAGGCTTAGCGCAGAACTATAGTAGGTGGCGAGCACAATAGATCAGCAATGGTCGCAGTGTTACAAGGCTCATAAAGACCTTAGAAAAGCCCCACTCAACAAATAAAAAAATCGCTGGCAAGAATTGAAGACAGCCCTGATGCGACAGCCTTGTACCGACTTGAAATCAATTTGGTAAAGCATGTAATAACGTACACAAATGTGTTTACAATTTCTAGATAGGGTTTCGTATTTTGAGATAAAACGTCAATATCGCTGAATAAGTGAGTTTTTTTCAGTTCTCCAACTTTCTAATAATTATTCATAATTATCTAATTGTTTTACAAAATGAGGTTTTAATGTTTTATATTTCAAATTTCAATGCGATCATTCTATAATTCTTCTTTTCATGATCCATCAAGTAGTTTCTTTCTTATGATCATTTTTCTAAAGTGCTATATTTTTGACCTTCAACTCTCAGAAATGACAGGTGACTGCTAAGATTTACACCCGCCGCTTGAGGGGTTAAACTAGTCTTGTCCTGATGGCTGCTTTTTCCATACTGATTGATGCAATTATTGAGACTCAATATCATTGCGCTTTTGGTCTTTTGGCTCGGAAATGCCCTGCAAACACGGTGTGCAGTCGGTCTTGAATGGGTTAAGGGCATTCTATGGGAAGGCCTATGTCCAACAGCGGAAGTCTATTGGTTGATGATGATGATTATGATGACAATAGTAATATCACAGCGCTACCATTCTAGAAACTGTACTAACCTCCATATCCTTGAAGTACGGTCCTCCGCCCGCTATGCGTCTCGATTGCTTTTACAAGAACCGAGCTCGGCAATTCGGTTTCGACCACCACTGCTCCGTTTTGAATGCATACCTTCGAGACATCCTTCATTTTGGAAATCTCATTTTTAACTATTTCACCCAATTTTGATTGGTCGTTTCCCCAATCCACGACGAACTCCATCTGAAAATAAAATTGGATACTTATACAGCTTAGTTAGTTAGTTTATCTGGGCGTTTTCCCGCACTTGGCCTCATAATTGGGCCGTTGTGCGTGGCTCAAGTTTCTATTTATGTTTTTGTTACTCCAGCCAACCCAGGCTGTCCCAGAAGGTTAGCAGCCTGTTTGGGTTGCTACAGGCCTCCGGGACAGATGCTGGAGATTGTAGTATTCTTGCCCGTTGCTCTGCCACGCTCCTGCATTCCATGAGCACATGCTGTGGCGTTTCTTCTTCCTCCATGCATCCTCTGCATAGAGGGCTGTCTGTCACACCTATGGTAAACAGCTGTTTGTTTAGGGGACAGTGGCCTGTCATAGTACCTATGACTTTACGGATTTTGTCCCTTTTTAATCTGGTGAGGTTGCGGGCAAGTTTTTTAGACGCTTCCTTGTTTGCCTGCATTCTGCGTTTTTTTTCCATTCTTTAAGGTGGGTTTCGTCGGTGTTCCTGCGTAGCCATGTTTTTATTTGGGCCTGGGGTATGGGCATCAAGGGTTCCGGTCCATATACTATTTCCTTTGATCCCCTTTTGGCCAGTTCGTCTGCCGCATCGTTGCCCAGTGAGTCGCTGTGCCCTTTAATCCATTGCAGGGTCACTCTATTTGACCTTGCGATGGATTGAAGCGCATTGTGGCATTCCAGTACAAGGACAGAGGTTATAGTATTTTTTGCTAGCGCTTGTAGCACGGAGGCACTGTCGGAGACAAATTTCAAGCTTAGGTCTCCGACATCTTTGGCTGCAACTGCCTGTGCTGATCTGGTGATGCCAATGCGTTCTGGTTGGAAGATCGTATTTAAGTTGCCTAGGGTAGTTGATATTTTGAGGTTTAGATCATTTGAGAAGAAGCCTGCTCCGGTATCTTGAGTGGTTTTGGAGCCATCATCATACTTATGCAGCTTAGCGAACTTCTAAATTGAAGATGTTTTAGGCCAGCGTCACACTTGTTTCACGCACACAGCACATTTTGACATCCGAGACCCTTGAGTTTGTATGAACAGACGACAGACACACTAAGGCCAGCGCCACACTTGTCCCACATACGCAACGCATTGATGTCTCGCCCTAGAATTCGCAAGAGACACATTGCATAGGATAAGTGTGTCTAATTTCAAGCAAATTCAAGGGCCAGGTCATTATTGCGTTTCGTACGTTGCTTAAGTAGGAAAATTGTGCCGGCAGCCTTATCCTATGCAACGTTGCATATGATAAGAGGTCCGATAACACACTTACCCCACGCAACGTTGGGTAGGATAAGAGTGTCTACTTTCATTCAAATACATGGGCCAGATGTCATAATGCGGTGCGTACGTCGGACCAGTGTGCCGGATTCTTAAGTGCGTCACTGTCATCTGTTCTCATACAAAATCAATGGTCCGACCATTGATTTTGTATAAGAACAGAAGACAGAAACGCACGCAACGTTGCGTAGGATAAGTGTATCTGCTTTTATGCAAATAAAAGGGCTAGATGTCATAATGCGCTGCGTACGTTGCATATGTCGGACTAGTGTGCTGGACCCATAAGGGCATCTGTCTTTATACAAAATCAATGGTCCAGACATCATGCGTTGCGTACGAGGAACAAGCGTGGCGCTGTCTTTAATGTCACCTCACTACATTAATCAAATTGATTCTGAATCTGTAAAAAATCTTCCGTCTATCTCTACAAATAAGCGAGAATATGCGTTTAAAGAAGCGTCAAACACCTATGCGGTTGTAAGCTAGTTTCTTTTAAAATGATTAGCGAGATACATGCGTTTAGAGAAGCGTCAAACACCTATGCGGCTGTAAGCTAGTTTCTTTTAAAATGCTTAACTATTTAGCGGTGGGCTTTGTTATTTATATATTCTTTTGAATGGCAGAGTTAGCTAAACTGCATATATCTGCAAATATGCAATGTTACTATGCCAAATTGCGCAATAATAAAATGGAATATGCGTACGCACCTTGGAACGAACCATTGTTATCAAATTCAAGGACAAAACTAACCAAATAGCGATTACGGAAAAAAATTATAAAAAGCCGAAACGTCAAAAAATACACGATAAACTGTAGAGGCGATACATTTGTTTTATGTCAAATTTTAAACTGTATGAACCAAAGATAATTTAGTATGAACAATCGGATAAGCTGCGCACAGCTCTACCTTTTGCAATGAAGATTAAGCTGACTACACAGTGGTTTCAAGCAGTTTCTCTTCTTCTTTCCCCGTATCTGTTTTTGTTATAATTGGAAAAATGGGTATTGAGCTATTGATATGGGCGCTTGTTTTCAAATTTCGCATAATAAAAAAAAGGAGACAAATTTTATTGACATCTACGTTATACATCGATGCCTTAGAACGCAAATGTGTTAAGTGACTTTTTTTACGAAAATGAGTAAAGTACTACATGACATCCAATATATTGATCTCCACATTCTGTGCTAATGTGGTAGGTAAGCATCTAACAACCAAGGCTTCGAATACTTCTTCGTAAAAACTGTGGTAAGCGCATCAAATAAAGTTTTTTGAAATGTTAATGTTGCATAATCATTTACCACTATTGATATCTAATTAAAAATTAAATCATCATAAAATGCATATGTGTTATCATCAGTTGATACAATATTCTCCAAAGCATGCTTAAGCATACATGCTTAATGGTTTTATTTACTCTTTTCTAAAGTAAAGAACAAATTCTAAAAGTAGAAAGATGAGAACAAAATAAAATATAAATAATATAATAAAAATGAAAACGTGGTAACTACATCCATTATTATATTACCATATAAAAATGTGGTGACTACCATCTCTTGTCGGTTTTTTATTAATACATAAAATACTAATAAATAAATATAATTATTATATTATAGTGTAAGCCAAATACATATAGTATAGGTTAAAAATATTAACTGAAATTACTTTTACATCTGTTTCGAGATTATTATACCTAAACTTTCAAAAAGCTCTCCGGTAAAATTTTGAAATTTGCACTTGACACATTTGCGTTCTAAGCCATCGACATATTATGCGTATGCAAGCTAATATTGGCCCGTATTCCGATTATCGTCATTTCTCTTTTTCATGGTCATTAAGTACTGTGAGATGTATTTATAAACACGCTGGGCTAAGTTGTTATTCTCAATTTATTTATTCAATAATACAGAGCAAGGCAACCGACGACCTAGCTATACGGTTCCAATTAGAATATAATTTCATCCATACATTTTCTTGCAAAATCGAATTGGTTTCTTTAAAGTTTCTGGGAAAAGTCATTAAACGTAAAATGTCTATAAATAGGATTTTATAGACGCGTCAAAGGAATTATTTAGTCATAAATGTTTATTTTATTGTAGGAGAAGGTCGCAAATTCTCAAGTTGTAAAATATATGATCGTCTAGCGACAAATCGATAATCTATATAAATGAAAGAATAAATCTATGAGAACAACTCTTTAGAAGGGCAATAAAAGTCGCCCCGATATGCACTACTTAACAGAGGATTAAGCCGTCCCGTCGCCGAACGTAGAAACACCCGACCTTCGAAAAAATGTAAACACCCTCGAGCAATGCAGGTACCGCAAGTGACTCATACTTTGAAATAGCCAACTTAGATATTGAATCACTAAATATCACGAAAATTGCTGCCATGATAATGTCAATATGTTTAAAATAATTTAAGTTAATTTTTAGTCTAAGTCCGAACTAAATCGGCTCATAACTTGTAAAATTTTAAGAAAATAGTATGTAATATTATATTATTATATTATGAAAACAAACGGCATATAGCCGCACCGCAAAGCTGCAGCCGCGCGTCAGCGGAAAATAAAGCCACCCCACCCTCGGCCGGCCGCCAAATTGGTATATAAAGGAGGCCCCCGGCCGAGAACATTAGAATTTCATCGCTCGCCGTTCAGAATCTCATTAGAAATTCATCGACGCATCGTTCAGATTATTCATCGAGTAAAGTGCATCAACCGTTAGACGAATTTACGTAAGAATATTATTTGTGAACATTATTTTTTATTGTGATTTGTCTTGTAATTTTCTTATGTATTTGGTTAATCATATGTCCGACGAGTTGAGTGCATCGAGGAAATTCTCGGTTATTTTCACAGTAAAATATCCTCAAAAAACTGTATAAGACCCGATATTCTACGAGTCTGATAAACATTTTCTAAATATTAGTGTAAAATCTTAGTGAATTAATTACATTTAAAAAAGAGGAAATAAACATTTTAATTGCTTAAAAGCTTTTTTCATACAATCGTCGAAGAGTATTATTTTTATTATTATCCAAAACCTCGAGTGCATATCCTAGGAGATACAACCTACAGCCAGATTCAACACGACCCGAGCGACGTTAAATCGACCCGAACTTTTGAAGTACCGATTGGAGAGACGACCACCCGACTGCAGAACAGCACCGAGTGAACCTCCACCCGACTGCTTACAGAAGAGGAATTCGACAACGCCGCCCGACGTCACCACTGGCCTTATAACCCTGGGGGTTCAATCTGTCTGTAGGCCATTGATACCGCAACTGAAAATTATGTGTGGTGACAGACGCGGTGAGATCGAGATTTGAAACCAGCATTAAATCGTTGGTCATCTACCGCTCCTGCGAGGAGGTCCGCCACATCGGTTGCCCGAGCAGGATACCGCCACAGTAATATATTTAGATCGTTATATTTATATATTTGTGTATGTATGTGTATGTATGTGTGTATGTGTATATGTATCTATATGAGTACCTACGTCAGTTAGGCTTCTCCACCTAAGTCAGAAAGTAAGTCGTATGCCCAGATACAGGCTATATTTGGCCTAGTTGGGTATACGCTGAGCATGGTCATGTGAATGTGGGCCGTTGTTTCTTCGCACCATTACTTTGTTATGACCATTTTTATGCGTTTTATAATTATGTTTGATACAAATAAATTAATAAAAATAAATAAATAAAATATATGTATATATGTGTATGCATATGTGTAGATATATGTATATAAGTGTATGTGTATATGATTATTTAATATTACTAAAATATGCTTAGTATGTGTAATATTTGTGTAAATATAAAGCTACCATATAAAGCAATGCTACATTATGTTAAACTTACCAACTAAAAAAAAAAAAGGGAAAAAGAATACATAAAAGTCTACCTTAGTAATGGCATCACTCCAGCAAGGTAGATTTTAATCTTAATAACATAGTATTTTAAATGCGTGTGAAATATTAATAAATAAATAAATAAAATAAAGAAAGGTTAAGAGAGACGACAGCACTTGAGGAGGTGCCGTCTGTATATCGTTGCGTTAGGAGATAGCTGTGAAATAGCAGTAAAAATCCCCATTCAGCAATATTTACCGATTAGTCCCACCCAAGACGATTGAAATTTGAATATAGCGCCGAGAAACAAGGATATTCGATTAAATAAATAAAGGACGCGATCCGAATTGAGCATACTCCGCTCACTGCTAAACAGCCGACCCCGGACAATCAGAACACGATATCAGGATAAGAATCACAAGGGAAGTATAGTTCCAAGTTAGCTGACGATTCTGAAACAGAATCAGTCAAGTCGTTGGATCGAGGACGATATCGAATTCAATGTCGTTCTTCTTCTTTTTTTAAAAAATTTGATGGCTCCACCCAAAGAGGGTGATTTCTGGCAAGTGTGCCGTTGAATAGGTGGAAACTTATTTATGTTAGTGGACGTCACTGAAACAAGTAAAACATCACTCCGTCGGGAACACAAAATCGAATAATAATTTAAGATATAGTGAAATATATATATACGTTTAACACTAAAACTCTATAGAGGAACATTCAATAATTATTATTAAAGGGACATACTGTTGAGTTTAATAAATTTACAGATGATTTTGTAGACGTTGGGGGAGTTGAGAGATAATAAAAAGTCTATACTAATAGGGAGCTGAATTTTGAGATTTAAGAGGTCCGAAATGAAGTTAGGCTAGTTATTAACAATGGGACAATTAAAGAAGAGATGATCCAGAGTGCCAAAACGCATGACCACAGTCGCACTGAGGAGAAGGGATGACATGTATTAGGTTGAGGAGAGCGGGAGTGCAGCAATGACCGATGCGCTTCCTGCAGAGGGTGGAGATTTCCTTACGGGTGAAATGTAGGTGGTGGAACCAGGGTTTGGTCCTTATTTCTGTTTGGATTTAAGAGTATCTCTTACCTTTGCCACCTCCGGGCCCATTTGTTAGTGAGCTTTTTATCTATAGCAGGGAAGAGGTCCGAGAGTGGTAGGCGGCACTCGGCAGCAACACCGAAAGTTCTGGCAGCGTTCGCAAGCTCGTCCGCCCTCTCGTTACCTCTTATCCCCGTGTGACCCAGGTATCCAGCAGAGAATCACACGAAAACCAGCCGTCTCCAGACTACAATTTCTCTGTCGAATTTCGTTCTCAATGTGGGATGGCTTGTTGTTGAGAGAAGGGAATCCAAGTTTTTGGATAAGACTTAACGAGTCGGTGAAGATTATAGTAATTTTTAAATCAGACGACTCGATAAGTTGTAGCGCCTTCAATATGGCGATACTCTCCGCCGAGGCTATGCTTGGCAGTCGTATGAGAATGTGGTAAACAATGTCGTTCGTATCGCCACTTCAGAATCCCGGGGCAGTAACAGTATCAAATGTTGGTGTTATCTACTACTAGTACTAGGTGAGTACTAGTATCGAATGTGAAGTACCGATACCATATTACTCAGTAGTATAGATCCATCCCTTGTTCGATTAGGCTACTGGATAGAAGTTAAACCGTGAGTTAAGCCGACCAGAGATAACGAGCAGATTTTAACTGCTCAACTGCATGAGAACGTTAGCTACCAAACATTAAAATACGTTTTCTTCTGGTATAAACTACTATTATACGATTTTTTGGTGTGAAACCTGCTTTAGTTTTCAATCAAAAAATGGTTTTAAATTGGCAGCAGCTGATCGCCGTCGCCGAGGACGATTGCTCGCGTTATTTTCGCGCATAAAACGTGTACAAAGGGTGAAAAAAACTCGGGAAAATATCGCGGAAACGCCCGCGATCGCGCGGTACGCGAAACAATCTCAAATACCGTCCGGCGAGCGACGAAACAGTGATATAATAAAAAATAAATAGGTTAACGTTGCGGATTCGCCGTCGAGTCGGCGTGAGACGCGTCGGAGTCGCGCACGGTGTGTATTTGTGTTTATTTTGCTCGTTTTTAGTGTTGTCGTTTCGTTTTTGGAGCTTTTCGAATGGTCGCTGCGATCAGTTTTTGTTTCCGGATACTCGATGGAGAGCGCCACGCATGTAGTTGCGCGGTAGGCGTCGGCGGCTCGATTTTACACCGAGTCGATTCATTGAGTCGACTTCGTTTTTCATTGAGTCGATTTTAAATAAGCTAAATCCGAGAAGGCGTGGTATTAACCATTTGAGGATAAAGGGCTCTAGACGATCAAGCATGCTTGTCAAGCTTCGCGTCGCGGGCTGGAAGGGGATAGTAAACCGCAGGAAATATGCAAATATTTAGAAAAAAATATAATACCATTGGTGGTATCTCCACGTGACGTCATGGGTCAAGTCACATGATGTCAATCATCAATCAATCGTCAATAAATTATAAATCAATCATCAATCAATTAATCGCTAATCAATCAACCATCAACCAATCAATTACGTCTAAATGACTTGACTCCCTGGTATAAAAAGACAAAATTAGGCATTTTTGGTAAATAAAATTTTTTATATTTCCTGCTGTTTACGATTTCCTCCCAGCCCGCGACGCAAAGCTTGACCAGCATGCTTGATCGTCTAGAGAGCCCTTAAGCTTGTAGTAGAGTTTGGACATTTTCGGTACATAAAACTGTGGGCCATGTAAATGTTTGTATGTTGTATGTAAATGTATGTTGTTTTGTGAAGATTTTTTCAATAGATTTTGTATAAATTGATAGGTCATTAGTGTCCCTGTTGTTCAATAAAGATCCAAAGTTACAACTTTTTCCAAAATTTGATTATTTTATTATTTAACTCAGAAATCAAACGTACTGAAAAAGGACAAAAAAATCAAATTGGAAAGTCGCCATAAATATTCTATTTACTATTTAAAATCACCAGAGTACGTTGGTCATTTGCGATATTTTCAAAAAATAATTACGGTATATTTTTAGGCAATACTCATGTCACGGAAGAAAATATAATTTATAAATTATTCGTGTTGGATAATTTTTAAAATGAATGATTGAAGTTAAGGAACACATATGTCCCGTGGTCCTTAAAGGGTCAATGCATTATAGAAACCAGTTCTACACCCGATATATGAGGCCTCATATATCGATCCACCAAATATTATGGAGCAGTAGTGGCGCGAAATTTCCGTTTATTTGAGAAACCACACAAGTCCTGGACTAGTGTGGTTCCTCCCTTCTTCGTCTATGCGAAAAGTCACTTTGACATTAGCTGGAGTACGTTCATCTATGTGGCCTTAAATTCATCGACTAGTTGAATGTACCGCTTAGTTTAAGGGAGAAAATTAAATCACCTGTTCAGGTTGGTTCCACCAAATTCTTCTTGATGAATTTAAGGAACTTAAGGAAGCATTTAGTATTTTGTATTCACAATCACAAAGACAATATCGCCTACATTTATGTATATCATAAGGGAGCTGGCGGAAACGGCCCACGCGAGGTCTGATCAATGTTAATGCAATACTTCAATGAGCACATGGCTTCTGAGAAGCAACTCACTGAGACGTTTTCATCCGCGCGCACATACCTACGCCGCGGGCCCGCAACCGCGGCTGGCGCTGGTGAAAACAGCTTCGCGAGTTTTAAGCCTAATCGCGCAAACCTGTGTGGTGTCGTGTTTTGATCTTCTTCTTTTTTGGTTTGATGGCTCCACCCAAAGAGGGTGATTTCTGCCAAGTGTGCCGTTGAAATAGGAGGAAACTTATTTATGTTAGTGGACGTCACTGAAACAAGTAAGACATCACTCCGTTGGGAACACAAAATCGAATAATAATTTAAGATATAGTGAAATGCATATATACGTTTAACACAAAAACTCTACGGAGAAACATTCATTACTTATTATTAAAGGGACATACTTGTTAAAGTTATTGTTGGATGTACGCAGGGACAAAACACGAAAGAAAACGAATTTCTTCTATGGAAATAGTTGCTTGACACACACTTGCGACAGCTAGCGTTTCGCGCCGACAAGTTCGCAGAGTTGCCACTTTATTAAAGAACCATAAAGTATTAAATCTCTTATTCAACACTCCCACTGATTGCATACTTTATTTTTAAGTGGGAAAGCATCTTAACTTTTCCCTTAATATTTCTTCTAGTATATTTTTTTAGTCTTAATATTTTCAGGTGTTGCAACATTAACATTATTTGTCAGACAGACGACGTCAAACTGACAGCACAGAACGAAATCATAACATAACCTAAAAATGAGACATTTTCAGAATTTTCTTATATTCTAATGTGGTTTACACTTTCACTATGTTTATTTCTCTGCACAACTGTTGAAAACGTTGTTTAGGTAGAGCTTTCGTCATGATGTCGGCGAGTTGACGGTCTGTCGGCACGTAGTTCACTTTAAGAACACGATCTTCGCACTTCTCACGTATGAAGTGATACCTAATGTCAATGTGCTTCGTTCGTTTGTGGAATTCAGGGTTTTTTAACCAAACGAATAGCACTTTGGTTGTCGACTTGTAGTAAGGATGGAACTTTTACAGGTTCGAATGTCTTCTAGCAGGCGTCTGATCCATGTGATCTCCTTCGCTGCTAGCGCTGCTGCCATATACTCTGCCTCAGTTGTTGAAACTGCAACAGAATGTTGACGCTGACTGCTCCAAGTCACTGGTCCACCTTTCATCATGAATATATATCCTGATGTCGAACGTCTCGTATCCAGATCTCCTGCATAATCGGAATCTGAATATCCGATGAGCGTCTGAGCGTCGTTTCCATATACCAATCCATATTCTTTTGTCTCCTTCAGATATCTGATTATTCTTTTGACCGCATTCCAATGCGTGTTGTTATGCTTTGATAGGAAGCGGCTGACAACTCCCACTGCATATGCAATTGCAATATCTGGTCTGCTAACTATCGCAGCAAACATTAGCGAACCTACTGCTTCACGATAAGGTACACTTGGTTCGATGTCTTCTGCATCGCACGATTGTAGGCGTGTTTGTGGGTCTGCTGGAACATACAATTCTGTTGCATTCACTTCGTACCGCTGTGGTATCTTGAGATTCCCTCTACTGCGAAGGTTGTAGGCTCCCATTGGCATTTCGTTTTCGTCTGGAATTTCTTCATTTTCTTCTTCTTCATCACATCTTTCTTTTTCTTCTGAATCATAGTTACCGAATGAGAACATTATAGATTCATTTTCAGCAATTTTAACAGTCGCT
Source organism: Micropterix aruncella (assembly GCA_944548615.1). NCBI lineage: Eukaryota > Metazoa > Arthropoda > Insecta > Lepidoptera > Micropterigidae > Micropterix > Micropterix aruncella. The sequence goes on from OX155979.1 coordinate 13,754,361, forward strand.
TTCTCATTGAACTCCACGTTCCTTGAGATAGTTATTTTCTTGGTTTCCGAATCGAAAAGACGATAGTTTGTGGAATTGCCATCATATCCGACCATTATCATCTTCTTACTTTTTGAGGAAAGTTTTGTTCGTTGTTGTTTTGGCACGTGTACGAAGGCTTCTGATCCAAACGTTCTGATATGCGCAAGTGTTGGCTTCTTGCCCGTCCAAATCTCATATGGAGTCGATGTCGGTGTAACGCTTGACGGTGTTCTGTTCAAAACATAAACACTGGTGTTTACTGCTTCTGCCCATAAATAGGCAGGCAACTGTTTAGCATGTATCATTGAACGTGCACTTTCAACAATCGTTCTCATGTCCCGTTCCGAGCGACCATTTTGTTCCGGTGTATAAGGTGCCGTTGTCTCGAGTCGTATGCCATTCGATGACAAATATGATTTGAAATCGTCGTTGCAGTATTCTTTGCCGTTGTCAGTGTGTAGCACTTGTGGATTTCTTCCGAACTTATTCTTCAAGAACGCTGAATATTCTTTGAAGGATTGCAGTACATCTGATTTGTGTTTTATAAAGAAAACCACTCGATAGTTGGAAGCATCATCTTTGAAAAGCACAAAGTATCTCGCACCTTTGACGGATTCTTCGGACATAGGGCCGCATACATCGCTATGTATGTATTCTCCCGGAAGACAATCTCTTCTAGCGTTCGAGGAGAATGGTTTCCGCTTCTGCTTTCCAAACATACAAGCTTCACAGAAGAACTTGGTTGCGTCATTTATTTTGACATCCAATACTAAACCTTTTGCTATCATTTCCTTTATTGTTTTCACATTGATATGTCCAAGGCGTTCGTGTAACTTTTGTAGATTCTCCACAACGTTGGCCTCATGGTTAATAACTGTGCGAAATAACAATCGATAAAGGTTGTTATCCTCACGAACTGCACTTGCTGATAGCTTGTTGTACTCGTATATGCTGGCGATGTTTTCTTCTTTTATAATTTTCATCCCTTTTCTTGTTACAACTCCTTCAGCGAATAGATTCTTCTTTAATCCCGGAACATACAACACGTTTGTTATGATAGAGTCATACCACTTTTTGTTAACGAGTTTCTTCACTTTAACAATGCCCTTTCCTTCGATCTTCAACTTGTCGTTGTTTCCGAGTCGCACCGTTGTGTTGTCATTCAGGTCTTCGAAAGTTGAAAAGAAGTCTTTCCTGTACGTCATGTGAGCTGACGCTCCACTGTCCATAATCCACTTGTCTTCACTGTTGATCACCTGTGGGACATCATCTTCTTCAGTGCTGTACGCAGTAACGTTTCCCTGTTGCTCTTGCCTACTGTTGCCTTCTCCTTGTTTTGGACGACTCCTTTTTTGGTGCACGGCAGTCGCGTGCGAAGTGGCCTTTTTTCAAGCAATTGTAACACGTTACTTTCGGCTTACTTTTGTAATGCGGATTCTTCGTTCGCTGTTCTCCGGAGCTGGGTGCAACTATAGCTCTCGTCACAGCTAATGCAACGTCCGACTCCTCATTGACTGTGAGGTTTGCTTCCTCGTCGAGTAATCTAGCGGTGAGATTAGCGATCGTTTGTCGCTTTTCGTCAAGCGACAGCCAAGCTTGTCTTACATTCCTGAATTTGGAAGGAAGACTTCCGAAGATTTTAGTCATTATAGCGGCGTCGCTTATGTCGTCACCACTATCTTTAATTTGTTGAGCCAGGCTCTCCACTTTGGCTATGTGTTGGGCGATTGAATCGTTCTGTTCCATTTTATAATTATGGAACCGTTCGTGGACTATCATCTTGTTTGTTTCCGTTTTCTGGTCATAAATGGTAAATAGTTTATCCATTACTTCTTTTGATGTGACGCAGTTTTCGATAAGCATGATTTGCGAAAGTTCCATTGCTGCTGTCAAGACGCACATGGCTGTTGCGTCTTTTCTGTCCCAAGATTCTTGTTCCTCGGCTTTCGGTGGTCTTGTTATGGATCCATCCACAATCCTATTCAGGCCTCGTGCACGCAGTACGCAGCTTATTTGGAACTTCCATTGTCGGAAGTTTTTCCCGTCAAACTTGTTCGGCGCCACGCTTCCGGCAACCATTTCCGCCATTTTTAAACGAAACTAATTCGCGAAAAAATCAATGATCGACATACGATCGAGCGGCGTGTTTTGCAGGCGTTGTCCTGGGCCCATAACCTGTTAAAGTTATTGTTGGATGTACGCAGGGACAAAACACGAAAGAAAACGAATTTCTTCTATGGAAATAGTTGCTTGACACACACTTGCGACAGCTAGCGTTTCGCGCCGACAAGTTCGCAGAGTTGCCACTTTATTAAAGAACCATAAAGTATTAAATCTCTTATTCAACAATACTGTTGAGTTTAATAAATTTACAGATGATTTTGTAGACGTTGGGGTAGTTGAGAGATAATAAAAAGTCTATACTAATAGGGAGCTGAATTTTGAGATTTAAGAGGTCCGAAATGAAGTTAGGATAGTTATTAACAATGGGACAATTAAAAAAGAGATAGTCCAGAGTGCAAAACGCATGACCGCAGTCGCACTGAGGAGAAGGGAGGACATGTATTCGGTTGAGGTGAGCGGGAGTGCAGCAATGACCGATGCGCATCCTGCAAGGGGTGGAGATTTCCATACGGGTGAAAGGTAGGTGGTGGACCCAGGGTTTGGTCCTTATTTCTGTTTGGATTCGAGAGTATCTCTTACCTTTGACCAATGAGGACTCTTGCCACCTCCGGGCCCATTTGTTAGTGAGATTTTTATCTATAGGTCGTGTTTTGATACTAATCAGTTGTCCTGCAACTTTTGGGTAGGTTTCAATCTGTTTCGTCGAAAATGAAACTAAAGTCGTGTTTCGAGTCGACTTACTTTCGCGGCGGCGAACATTACTCCCGCTTTCGTTTTCCTCAGTAGAATATCGCGGCGATCGGGCGACGCTCTTGAGGTTATGTCTGCCTAAGCTGGGAAGGTGTTTTGTGACGAAAATAGAAATGTTACAGTTTCGTTAGCGCGATAATTCGAACGGTTGACCGCGTCGCGTATCCCGGGCGACGCGCGCTCGTCTTTTTCCCGGCGTTTTATCGGTGGAATTCCCTGTCGCAGTGCACACGTGTTTACCGCCATACGGTACGTTTGTGTTTTCAACAACGTAATTTTCTATTTGCGCCTTAATTCCAGCGGTTTTCCAATGTTTTGCAATCTGGGAAAACGTAATGAGAAAACATGTTTTTAATAGGAAGTGACGTTTCGAAACAGGATTGTGCAGAAAAGTGACTTTTCTTTTGATGTATCGTTTATTGTGTGTTTAGCTTTGAGCTGATTTAAGCGCCCCATTGACGTCCCTTTCAACAAAACACGACGTAAATGTAAATAAGATCTAGATTGCGTAATGCGAATGTGGATGTGCTGCAGGCAGTTCGATTGTGCAAGGTTCTTATAGTAATCTTAGTAGCTGCTCTCTTTGGGGCTCTCTAGACTATCAAGCATGCTTGTCAAGCTTCGCGTAGCGGGCTGGTAGGGAGATCGTAAACCGCAGGAAATATGCAAATATATTTTTTTTAATTATTGCAGTATAGGAATTGGAATAACTGCAGTACAGGAACCTATCTCAAAAAAAAAAAAATAAAAAATATAGACTAATGGATTGTAGCATTTGGAATTATTGCAGTATAGGTACCTTTCTCAGAAATCGAAAAAACAAAGAAATACTACTAGGTTAGATCATTGTAATGCTAAATGTGAAAGAAAAAAGCTTCGGACGCGTAAATTTTCAAAACCAAATTTACATACAAAAAAAAAAAAAATTTTTTTCACCTCAGTTTTTAAGGTTGTTTTAAAAAAACCTAACCTAACCTACCGCCAAATAGGTGTTTATGTATTATTAAAAAAAAAAAACTACCGAAATGTATGGGTTTGGCGCTTTTTTGAATGCCTATATCTCGCTTATTTATTGAGACCGAATAAATATTATTGCAGATTCGTAATCAGCGTGGTGAATATAGTCTGGTGACGTTAAAAAATCAACAATCTAGAAGAGGTACCTATACTGCAATAATACCTAGCATTTTAATGCTAAATCTAGAAGAGAATTGTGTCGGTCGCTATAAATAAGCGAGATATAGGCATTCAAAGTTTAAATTTTATATGTAAACAAATAGGTCAAAATAGGCCAAAATAAAATTCACCACGCTGATTCCGAATCTTCCATAATTTTTATTGGAATTATTGCAGTATTGGTACCTTTCTCAGAAATGGAAAAAACAAAGAAATACTACTAGGTTAGATCATTGTAATGCTAAATGTGAAAGAAAAAAGCTTCGGACGCGTAAATTTTCGAAACCAAATTTACATACAAAAAAAAAAATTTTTTTTTTACCTCAGTTTTTAACCCTTGGAGTAAATGGGTATTTTCATGGATGCATCTGTCACTTTTGCAGGATTTTCGTCGACATCGACGGCGCTCGACTTCAAGGACTATAACTACGAAACTACTACACCAATCATAAAAAGAACAACTGCACAATGATTGCATTGAAATTTCGAATATAGAATATTGAAATATCATTTTGTAAAACAATTAGATAATTATGAATAAATATGAGAACGTCAAAGAAGTGAAAAAACAATGGCCGACTTTGGCATTTGCGACGCGACATTCAAAGACCCGAAATACTTTATATACACGATAAATGGTACATCTAATCAGTTTAGGGGGACTATATGATGTTGTAGAAATGGTTTTACTTACGATTCGTTGAAATAAACACCAAAAACTACACGAAAAACGTATCCAAAAACGAAACACACGCTCTGCGGATTTTGACGTTTCGGGAAGGCGGGCGTCAATTTGCAGCGGTCCATAATAATATGTTACATGGACTGCGCAGTTGCTGCTGCGAATGCTAACAGAGAGAATTTAATTCTGTACCGATCTGCCATACGCATGAAAGAGACAAAATGCTTTCGATGGTAAAAAAAGAGTTCGAAAGCGCGCGCGCCGAGCGGAACCAGATCTGGTCGTATCATACTCAACGGATAATTGTTTCACAACCAGATTTGGTCGTATCATACTTCAACGGGTTAAGGTTGTTTTAAAAAAACCTAACCTAACCTAACCTACCGCCAAATAGGTGTTTATGTATTATTAAAAAAAAAAAACTACCGAAATGTATGTGTGTGGCGCTTTTTTGAATGCCTATATCTCGCTTATTTATTGAGACCGAATAAATATTATTGCAGATTCGGAATCAGCGTGGTGAATATAGTCTGGTGACGTTAAAAAATCAACAATCTAGAAGAGGTACCTATACTGCAATAATACCTTTTTATTAAATCACAATAAATAAGCGAGATAATATAGGCGTTCAAATTTTTCATCCCAATGTCAAGAAAGTTGCGGCCATTTTGTTTGTACATACCGTGTTGGACACTTTCGACTATATCGTAATATCAATAACAATTAGCGATATTACAGATATTATTACAATTTGCAGTTTTTAGATTAATCGAAATATTAAAAAAAAAGGATAAAAAATACATATTTTCGCAAAACTTAAAAAAGGGCACTATTTTCGATGGCTTTTCAATGACTGCATATTGATGACAGAAGATATCCTGAAATGTCGTTTGCTTCAGGTTACCTTTAGCCGTCAATACACCAAGTCATTTTGTAAAAACTTCGAAAATTGTCCAATTGTTTTAGATGATCGCTAACACATGGCACTAACACAAGGTGTTAATTTGATATTGAAGAAATTTCATTTATTTCATGTTACCTTTTGTCATTATCACCAAAGTCATTTTGTAAAAACCTCGAAAAAAAAAAAACGAAATATCGCTAATACATTGTCATGTTAACATCAATAGCGCCACAGGCAATTTTTTTTCGAATTTCACGCAAAATTCGAAAAAAAAAAATCACTTGCGGTGATATTCAAATATTTAGGAATTTTCTATTGTTTTAGGATACCTTTTGTTATCAAAACGCAGTCATTGAAAAAATCTAGGCTTTTTTTTCCTCGCACTTGGCTTCTTGATTGGGCCGTTGTGCGTGGCTCATGTTTCTATTTATGTTACTCCAGCCAACCCAGGCTGTCCCAGAAGGTTAGCAGCCTGTTTGGGTTGCTACAGGCCTCCGGGACAGATGCTGGAGATTGTAGTATTTTTGCCCGTTGCTCTGCCACGCTCCTGCATTCCATGAGCACATGCTGTGGCGTTTCTTCTTCCTCCATGCATCCTCTGCATAGAGGGCTGTCTGTCACACCTATGGTAAACAGGTGTTTGTTTAGGGGACAGCGGCCTGTCATACTACATATAACTTTACGGATTTTGTCCCGTTTTAATCTGGTGAGGTAGCGGACAAGTTTTTTAAATGCTTCCGGAACCGCATTCTTTGTTTGCCTGCATGCTGCGTTTTTTTTCCATTCTGTAAGGTGGGTTTCATCGGTGTTCCTGCGTAGCCATGTTTTTATTTGGGCCTGGGGTATGGGTGGGTATCAAGGGTTCCGGTCCATATACTATTTTCTTTGATCCCCTTCTGGCCAGTTCTTCTGCCGCGTCGTTGCCCAGTGAGTCGCTGTGCCCTTTAATCCATTGCAGGGTCACTCTATTTGACCTTGCAATGGATTGAAGCGCATTGTGGCATTCCAGTACACAGCGGGGGTAGTTGTTAAACCGTACGGCAACTGCTCTTGAAACGATCATTCAGCCACCCGATCCCGATGAATAAGCCGGGCAAAGGATGCCGTGGTCCGCGACAGATTCGGTAGACACCGTATCACTGCTACGTAAGGGAGAGGACCGCGCAAGCGACCTTGATACTATAACCAGTCAGGTGGCAGGAGGTATCCTGAAGGTTAATTCCAGACGGAGATATCCTTCCAAGCTGGTAGTCAGGGAGCGAGGCTGCCCGATTGTTTACTTTTCCCGGTGCCTCGCCGTAAGGCGTTGGCCTCTGATGGTCGAGTGGCGTTACTACACTTTGTTTTCGTTTCGTCCCAAGTCTTGTGCGCTCACCTCACCGGAGACAGAACGATCCAATATCGTTAAAACTTCCTGAGGTTACATGTTTGCCCGTTGTAGTCGACAGCTCTAGTTGTGTAGAAAAGTGACAGCATAGAGGTTAGGCCGCCTAATCTTCATTGTAAGGTTTTGGGTTCAATATTTTCCGTTGGGATAAAATTAACGGAATTGCAATTTAATACTGACAATCGAATGCAATGACATGACACACGTTTACACGCATATTACAGGAACATATTTCGTAATAAAGAGCCGTAACAAATAAACAAACTTATCTTTTGTTGATTCAACATAAGTTTGTTTATTCAACATTTATCGGGTTGACTTATTAATTTAAGCGCTTATTCACGGTCCTTTGAACGAAACGACGTAGAATGTGAATTAGAATTGTGTAATGCCAGAGTGTTCGTGTGTCGCATACAGTTTGGTTTTGCCAGGTTATATGTAGTAGCCTACGAGGGTAGATCCAGAAATAAGATTCCCAAAGAGTTTCAGCCGCACGGGAAGGTGCGAGGCGAAATCCGGCAACACCGCTGTGCGCAGCTGTTTCCCCACTATCTATTCCGCCCGCTCAGTCTTGGCTCAGCAACCGTCCGAGATGGAGGTGCCCATTGTTGCTCCTGCCAAGTGCGAGATTCGTTCACTTTTTGCATGCCTTAGGGCCATACACATATTACGCAATCACGTTTTTGGTATTTTTGATCACCCCCGTCCCCCATGTCAACGACTACAGCGGGCGAGCCCGTCACCTCAGGAAGTTTTAACGATTAGTCGTTCTATCTCCCTGGAGTGAAGGGTAGAAGACTTGGGGACAAACAGTCTAGCTACGTCACAAGCCCGTAAGAGGCCAACGCCTTAACCCCTCACGTTGCGAGGTAAAAACTCACCTATCACTTTTGCGCGCGACATATTCGCGCAAAAAATCGACGCGAGTCAACGGCCTTGAGAAAAACGATCATAACTTATAAACCACTAAACGGATTTAAAAAAGATAAAGGGAAAAATGATCGCATTGAAATTTGACATATAAAACATTATAACCTTATCTCGTAAAACAATTAAGATAATAATGAATAAATATTACAAAATTGGCAAACTGAAAAAACTCGCCTATAAAATCATTTCGATTTTTTTGTCACAAAATACGTAAAATATGCAAAAATTGTAAATACAGTTATGTTCTTTATTAAATGCATTACCAAAACGATATTTTTTTTTACTTATTTGCATACAAAAATATTTATTTATTCAGCCAAGAAAAAATTTATGTATTCTCGTAAAAAAAAAATTTTTTAATTTTTAATTTGTGACTACTTATGGTATTTTTTTATATGAAATTCTTTCAAAATAACTTTATTACTACATCACACTTCTTAGAAATCACACCAGAACTTTGAGCTTTGTCTGATATTATAGAAAAGGCCAGAGTCCTACCTAGGCTCGCACTTCATGCGTGGAGGCCGTCGTATAGGTGTTGACCCGTGAGTGTGACCAACCCTGAACAGAATGGGTCTTCGTGGCCAACTCAGCAAGGGCCCATTAACCCCCCCCCCCCCCCCATGTCAACAGGCGTAATCAGAGGCCTGACCCCCCTCTCCCCCTGCCAAGATTACGTAATCTATTAAATTTGCGGAAAATGTGAAGAATCTTGAACCCAGCGTTTGCAAAGTGTTTGTTTGAAGACTTCCACAATGAGGCAGAACTCCGGATCCTTCGTGCACTTTTTGTATTTCTTTTTAAACTGCCCCCACTCCTCGTCGGCCCGCCGTTGAGCCTTCGGTCCCGAGAGGAGTGAAAACGCCTTGGCGTACTTACTGAGGAACTCCATGTGTCAATCCGCCATAGCTGATGCGCCACTCAACCACGTTATCTTTCAAAGATTGAGTTGGAGCGTGCAGCGGTGCACTAGTCCAGAATTACAGCCGCACCCCCCCTCCACGTAATCAAGCGTAAGCCTCAGCTCCAACCCCTCCCCCCTCGGTGATTATGTATTATGTGACAGCCACTTAACCCCTCGAGTAGCGGCATAATTTCGTGGCAATTTATTGGGATTTCTTGCAATATCGCCGCGCTCGACAAAAAGTACTATAACTGGAAGTACTATAGTTAATCATAAAAAGAATCAAAATGATCGCATCGAAATTTCGTACATAGAAAATTGAAATCTCATTTTGTAAAACAATTATAAAATAAATATATTTATTTTCTATATATTTTATATACCTATTTTTACTAATTGTTATATATTATTAGTTATTATTATAAATTATTATTTATTATTGCTATTATATTATTATTATTATTATACATTATTATTTAGTATTACTTGTTTATAGTTCTAATATTATTTTGGTGTAGTGAGAATTTCATTTTAGCTTGATTTGATTAAAAATTTTTATTCTTATTTTGGAAGCTATGTAGTTTATAATCATTTGTATTGGTGTTCTCCTTAGAACAGGCTCTGCCTAGTTAGGAGCAACACAAGCTATGTTAAGTGCTAACGGTGTAATTTTTTTGTGGACCAATAAATAAATAAATAAATTATATAATGAATAAATATGAGAAAGTCAAAAAAGTGAAAAAAACTGCATTTCTAACTTGTACTTGTCTTACGGAAAAATACAGTACCCTATTTAGAAGTTGTAAACGCTATCGTGATTTTTATTAGATTCTCTATCAAAGATAATATTTCGTTTTGCTTATTTACATACAAAAATATTTAGATATTAGCTCTTAAAACACAATAAAAATGTTGATAATTTCTCGAAAAAAATAACCTCATTAATTTACAAATACGCCGAAAACTTCATATATTTCAGCGAAAAACAAAGTAATATGAATTTTGTCAACGAATTAGACAGACATTTTGCATTTTTAGAGTTATTTAACGCAAAAAGCTTAATAATTAGAAATGAAGCCATAGCAATAAAACGCACCCAATTTTTCAACTCAAAAATACAGGTAAAATTGGATTAAAATGTACATAACATCACTGAATTCGGTTGATAAAGTGTTTTAGAATCAAATTTACTTACATATCTATTCATATTCCAACTGAAAACACTAAAAAACATAAAAAATTTCACAACCCGATGACAGCCGACGGCGGCACACCAGCAATGTTTGACAATTGAATTTTACCATAAATATCCATTAAAATCACACCGGATTGTATTCTAGCGGCTGTCTATGTATCTATGGTAATAATGAGACATGTTCGTATGGATTTTAGGACCGTTCGAATAAGAAAATAATATCACTGTGCGCTCCGGGAGCAAGCCGCCAATATTGGTCGTTACGTAGCCAACGGTGTTCCGACGTGCAACCAAATTTGGTCGTTACGTAGCCGAAGGGTTAATTGTAGTAAATATTACTATGACTTACGTTTTTTGTTTCTTTTTATTTCCAGATATTCCAGCTTGCGGATCATTAAAGATGCTCAAAACGTTGATCGTCGACAAGTCAGTGTAAAATATTAGTTTGAGACATTTCTTAAATTGAACAACTGCAGCACAAACTCAAGAAAATGTGCTAAATTTTCTTCAAACCGTATGAAATAGACATGCTACAGATTATAGCGGTTGGAATTTCAAGTAATTAGCAGTTTTCCAGATTTGTGACACTATGAAAATCCCCGAAGCAGCCGCACCATCCTACTACGGGGAGGAAGCACACTGGCAGGTAAATCATTCATTCATTTATTGGGACCTCGAAATAAACACTTCGATTGTGGACATTATCATCATCGTTACCGCCGCTCTTGGCACTATAGGTTTAAAGCCCCGTATTCACGGTAAACTTTTGTTTATCAACAAAGTTGAATCAACATGTTACTGAGTTGCTGAAACATGTTTTTCGCAACATTGCGTGTTGCGGAGTTTACCACTGCGTATTGAAAAGTTGCCACCATTCGAGCGAAAACATCAGTTTTGCAACAAATGTTGCTGTGTGTGTTCGCGTTTGCAACAAGTCGTTAACATGGCAGTAATGTGGAGCAATGACAAAATAATATATTTAATCGAACTATTTCAATTATGGGAAAAATAGTTTGATTAGGTACATACGTATATGGTACATACACTTTGACATAATGTGATAATGAGTTAATTAGTTCTTGACATACATGTCGTATGATTTGACAAAACAATTGCTTTGTTACTCTGAACAAGCATGAAAGAGAATTGTATGAATCTCCAGTTGCCAGATACCGTAACGAGGTGTTTTAGGTGAAACTGGCTGACGAATATTTGCTTCGTTTTTGGCTATTGACAGACTAATCATTCCCAGAATTTGGTCGAAATCATTTTTCGACATTCTTGTGTCGACTAAATGACCCATCTGTCGTACGAAGATCACTTATCAAACCTTCTCTTTTTTTTTTAATAGAAAGTCTATACGTTAGATACAGAGAACACAACATCAATAATTCCTCCAGCAACATTTTGACGCAGGCTGGGGCGTGTGGACATCGTACCCGATTCGGGACGTTACTGTCTTGAGGGGTTAGTTAGTTAGTTAGTTTTCCTGGGCTATTTCCCGCACTTGGCCTCTTGATTGGGCCGTTGTGCGTGGCTCATGTTTCTATTTATGTTACTCCAGCCAACCCAGGCTGTCCCAGAAGGTTAGCAGCCTGTTTGGGTTGCTACAGGCCTCCGGGACAGATGCTGGAGATTGTAGTATTTTTGCCCGTTGCTCTGCCACGCTCCTGCATTCCATAAGTTATCTTATAAATCATGCCAAAAGTAGTCGGCATTACACTTGTCCGGCCAGTTCTGCATCAATTGAAAGACTTCTCAACATTTGGAATGTTCTGGAGTTAATTACGGAACAGACTGGGTGTGTCAAAATACATCCTTTTTTTTCTTTTTATATAATATAAATGCTATATCCGTTCATTGATTTAATTATTATAAACAAGTATTTTTCTAAAACCCACATTCGTCAAAAACCCTCGGATTTTTTCAGGTGGGTTTTACCCAATTTAACCCAGTGGGTTTTTTCGGGTTGGGGAAAATCAAGCCAACCTTGCCCTAAACTCATAATTAGTTAATTATTATAAACAAGTATTTTTTCAAAAACCCACATTCGTCAAAAACCCTCTGGTTTTTTCAGGTGGGTTTTACCCAATTTAACCCAGTGATTTTTTTCGGGTTGGGGAAAATCAAGCCAATCCTGCCCTAAACTCATAATTAGTTAAGTATACTTACAGTACTCCTAAAAATACGCCAGTTTGTGAGGTTGTAAAGCGAAAAATTCTCCATACGCCCATTCAAAAAACATAAAATTCATTTTTTGTTGTTAACGCCTCTTTGCAAAGAAGTAGTCGAATCGTTCAGATAAATGAGCTATAATGATGTTTTTAAATATGATTCCATATTTAGATCACATGTTAGATAGTAGATATTATATTATGATTGCCTCCGGAAAAGGACAATTAAACAGCTCTTTAAAAATATAAGCCACAACCGAAAAATTATCATTTTTTGACGAGCAATGAAGGAAGTCATTGCAATGTTATGTAAGAAACAAGATTACTATCACTTGCTTCATTGTTTGTCACAAAATGATATTTTTTCGGTTTTCTATTATTTTATTTGTATTTCGGGAAACATACAGCCCATACAATATACATATTAGGTCTTTGAATTGAAAACTTCGTTTTATTTTGTGATATTGAACATTGATTTCGAAGCAAATTAGAGAGTGCGTTTCATTCAATGTATTGTCCATCGCCAGCATGATGTTCTCCTATCTTTCTGGCAAGAGACAGATTCCCTGGCGACCAGCAAAAACCCGGGTTTTATAAAAAAATATCTGCCCACTGGGTTATTTCGGGTTTTTTCGGGGATTTTTGGGCTTTTTTGGGGAATTTCGGGTTTTTTCGAAGTTAATGAGAATTTTAAAATAATATATTTTAATTTTACATTTAATTTTAATTTATTACCATTTTACTGCATGTTTGTCTCCCAATCCAAATCTATTTACTACTGAATAAAGTTGTAACACTACCATGAAGGGAATTCGCCCGAAAATCGTTATTGTCAGTTGTCGAGGAGATCCCCTTTATTTTCACAACAGGATAAGAGTTAACACTAACAACCGCTATTGGCGCTGTTTCGGCGCGAAAGTATTGAGAAGAAGTGCAAACGATTTTAGAACTAAATAGTGTATATTCAAGTGTGTATAAGGGTCTTTGTCGCTTGAAGAGTATTGTAATAGTTTTGTAATAAATCAAGTTGAGTGTTCTACCGTGTTTTTGCATCTTCTGCTGCCTATCCACGTAACAATATTATCCATAAGTTATCTTATAAATCATGCCAAAAGTAGTCGGCATTACACTTGTCCGGCCAGTTCTGCATCAAAGACTTCTCAACATTTAGAATGGTCTGGAGTAAATTACGGAACAGACTGGGTGTGTCACAAATACATCCTTTTTTTTTCTTTTTGATAAAATATAATATAAATGCTATATCCGTTCATTGATTCAATTATTATAAACAAGTATTTTTTCAAAAACCCACATTCGTCAAAAACCCTCGGGTTTTTTCATGTGGGTTTTACCCAATTTAACCCAGATTTCCCCAACCCAATTTTCGGGTTGGGGAAAATCAAGCCAACCCTGCTGGCGACAGAAGTAATTTCTTGGTTTTTCAAAAACTGAAGACAAATCTCGCTGGTTTTTATTTTGTTGGAAAACACTAACAGAATAAACATAATTTACAATTAATATGGAAAATTTTACCAATTTCGTTTTGGCGAAATGATAGCTTAAGGACCGTGTTTTTAAAATCCGGCATAATTGTATTAAAATTCTTTTTCGTGTTCTCACAACCAGGCCACAAAATTATGCTTCATATAGATTTTGGCCGCCACGGCCTCTTAATTATCTTCATTTCAGAAAATGCAGACTCGCACAAGTAAATTGACCCAAACATTGCCATCAACTGAAGGGTGATTTGCCTTAGATTCGGATATTTATCTTTATATATCAAAGACCAGAATTTTGTATCAGATGCTGTGGCTTTGAGATGTATATGTGATGCACTGCATTATCACATTTTCAACTGAATATGTGTCAATGTTAAACTGACTTGCTATTTCAGTAGCAGATTCCTCAATGTTACAGTGTTAATGTATAAACTTTTGTACGGCAAATTATTCTCGAGTCGACTCAAAAAGCACTCGCGATCGACCATTTGAGCACCTCTGATCTATAGTATACTAGCTGACCTAGCGAATTTCGTACCGCCTAACAGTTAATCGATGTCGAGTTACAGATTAGCTGAACTTAATTTATGATTTTATGAAAATAATACAATGAGTACAAAATAAATATTAAGTTCAATACTTTTTTAAGATAATAACACAAAAATACATATAAAAGTACAAAAATTAAGTACAGTAGAGCGTCGATTATCCAAACTAATTGGGGGTCAAAAGTGTTCGGAAAACCGATTTATTTGGATAATCGAACTGTATAAAAAACTGTAATAAAACCATATATGGACATAATAATATGTATTATCTATGCAATCTGTTTTAACTTTTTTTTATTTATTACAATAGTGAGTAGTAATCCAGTGAGCAAAATAGATATGTGTTTATGTAATACATACGTACATCAAGAGGAACGAATTAACGCTTAAAAAGTCCTTAATTTTAGTCTGTCGAAGCAAGCCTACCCGCTTATGAGCAGCTAATTCCCGCACATTTTTCAGTACAGATATCTGATACTGGTCGCTTTAAATGAGCTTCAAACCATCGCAAGACAGTATCGAGACATGTAAATGCTTCAGAAGGTGTAGGTATTTTTTCATCTTCATTTTCTGATTCACTAGTCGATTTGTTACAACTTGGTAGAGAGTTAACAGTGAGATCGTACAGATATAATTTGTAACTACAGTAGAGAGTCGATTATCCGAACTAATTGGGGGACAAGGGTGTTCGGAAAACCGATTTATTCGGATAATCGAACTGTATAAAAAACTGTATTAATAAAACCATATATGGACATAATAATATGTATTATCTATGTAATCTGTTTTAACTTTTTTCATTTATTACAATAGTGAGTAGTAATCCCGTGAACAAAATAGATATGTATGTATGTAATACATACGTACATGAAGAAGAACTAATTAACGCTTAAAAAAGTCCTTAATTTTGGTCTGTCGAAGCAAGCCTACCCGCTTATGAGCAGCTAATTCCCGCACTTTTTTCAGTACAGATATCTGATACTGGTCGCTTTCATTTTGAGCTTCAAACCATCGCAAGACAGTAGCTAGACATGTAAATGCTTCAGAAGGTGTAGATATATTTTCATCTTCATTTTCTGATTCACTAGTCGATGAGGTGCTGGCGGCGTCAGCATTATCAGTCACGAGGTCTACAATATCGCTGTCCTGCATGATTTGATACCCTGGATCTGCATCATCAACCCTCATCCATTCTTGAACGTCTTCTTCATCACATTCATGGCAATCGAGTTTTGTTTTTAACCGAGAGTCTGCGGCCGCAGCAGTTCGGTTAAGCGGTCGTTCGGTTGACCGACGTTTGGATAATCGACGCTCTACTGTATATCAATCACGTGTCAGCAAGACATGATTGAATTAAACTATTTACATATTGTGCAGCATGGAATGCACTCGGTTTAATTCTCTTCATTGAAGCACCTTGTGATATACGACATTTTTAGATTTTTTATCAGGCGCAAGAACAAATAAAGCGGATTATATGCCGACACCTGAACATGCCACGTACAACTGACCATGAGAAAAACACGGATTTACATTTTGTATAGGAAAATGTCTTTTTTATTTTAATTTTTCGCCAGCTTTCCAATTTTTGTTTTTAATAGTTATTCTGCTATTCGGGACGGAGACAAATACAACAAATCAAAAACCATGAAAATCGGTCCAGCCGTTCTCGAGTTACAAGTATTCGAACAAACCCGACTTTGTTTTATATATGTAGATTGAGACACGCCCAATACGATACGAATGTGATGTAATGTAAACTAAAGGTCGCTTACCAAAGCATCTAATGTGATCGAACTCTCGCAAGTTAAACACATTAGTATTGACAGAGAAGACAGAGATTGACTTGTTTTGTTTGCTTTTCAGGGCAATGGTATGGCGGAGACTGCGGGACCAGGACAGTATAGTGGAGTGACAGGAGCAATTCCCACACCTATATATCCACCACAAATCAGGGGACACATGCCACCTGGTAAGATTTGTTCTCATCTATCGTTTACTCTCCTAATCAACGCCATCGTAACTCCACGAGCTTTTGGAACCATTAACCGTTGCCAATTTTCTACATACATTTTCACTTAATTTTATTCAAAAACCTTAGTGTGTCCGTTTCCGAATGTACATTGTTAACCATAGACAATAAATCACGTGTGAATGAAAAAAAATGACATTAAATTTGGCAGGTAAGTTATATTGTTTTTTGAAATTTGAATGTGGTGGGTGATGAAGTTCAATGTGTTACTTAAGGAGATGTTTGATGTTGTATTTGATAATTATATTAACCCTTGGAGTAAATGGGTATTTTCATGGATGCATCTGTCTCTTTTGCAGGATTTTCGGCGACATCGACCTTAAAGTACTATAACTACGAAACTACTACACCAATCATAAAAAGAACAACTGCACAATGATTGCATTGAAATTTCGAATATAGAATATTGAAATATCATTTTGTAAAACAATTAGATAATTATGAATAAATATGAGAACGTCAAAGAAGTGAAAAAAACGCGGAACCAGATCTGGTCGTATCATACTCAACGGATAATTGTTTCAGAACCAGATTTGGTCTTATCATACTCAAGGGGTTAAATACAAACTAGATTTTTGGAATAGTATAGCGGTCACAACGGGCGAACCCGTCACCCCAGGCTGGTATAACGATATAGATCGTTCTTTCAGCCGTGGAATGAGCGTAGAAGACTTGGGGACAAAACAATCTACTGTCTAGTTCACCAGAAACCCGTTAGAGACCGATGCCTTATGGCGAGGCACCGGGAAAGGTACCCAGCGGGCAGCCTCACCCCCTAACTACCAGTTTTGGCGGGATATCTCCATCTGGAATTAACCTTTAGGATATCTCCGTCCTCCCGACTGTTTACATATCTGAAGTCGCTTACGCGACCTCTACCTGTTGAAATACAGCGGCAATTCAATTAGAATTTATCGCGGACCTGGGTGTTCTTTGCCCATAGTTCCACACGGGATCGAGTGGCCCAAGGTCATATCATGAGTGGCATGACAACAGGTCAACATCCACCCCCGCTGCTTAGGAAACGGTATATTTCTATAGTCTCCAGACTTCTTCAGCAATTAGTCAGAATGCACAACGGATTGGCTTTGCCGACCGGTGTGCAAACCGTCCAGTGGCGCCGGGATGCAATCTCAGCGGGAGAAACCGGTTCACAAGCTCTGAGGCCTGAGATCACGGGAGTCTTAGGCCTCTACAAATAAATAAAATACAAACGGAGCTGCCATGGAATTCACCGACCAAAAATCGGGCCCATCATATATAATTTTTACACTTCTGGGAGGTGAAGGGTGGATTCCGGACTAACGACCGGCGGTGGTAGGTTTAGGACAGCTGTCTTGCCACATGTAAGCGTTCACCTTACCACCCATTCACTCCCCCTTCGAAGCCATAGAATTTGAGATGCAGAGATCGCGGTTTTAGATAATTTTTCTAGAAAGGAGTTGATTATTTTCCTGGAGAGACCAAGATCTTTGAAAAGGGGAAACAAAGATTTAGCTGGCAGGCCACGAGCGCCAACTTCCCGGTGGAAGTTGGCGCTCACGCGGTCGTGAAGGTGAACAGTGAAGCCGTTCCGGGTGACGGCATTTGCGAGGTCATGGTATTTATTTAATTTGTACTCGTGGTGTTTTGAGATATTTGATTCCCATGGAACAGTTAATCTACGATAAGGACCATCTTCCGAGATAGAGAGTAAAGAGTTATATCTGGACGCAGGGCTGTGCATCCGAGACTTTCAGGGAATTTATACTGCTTAGAGACCGAATCGACCTCCATAATCCAATCTGAAGCTTTCTCAATTATTGAAAAAGGTTTTGCAGTGAGATGTTTTTTGCCTTTAGAGCCAACCCGCACAAACTGTATTGGGGGTTTGGAGGATACTGTGGAACCCTTGTTGGCACGAGCCACTGAGAGGCTAAGTACCTCGCGAATAACAGCAAGGACTTTGTCGTGGCGGTAA
This sequence comes from Micropterix aruncella, assembly GCA_944548615.1. NCBI lineage: Eukaryota > Metazoa > Arthropoda > Insecta > Lepidoptera > Micropterigidae > Micropterix > Micropterix aruncella. Next base: position 13,772,647 of record OX155979.1, read on the forward strand.
GTGTACCGTCCTTGATCCAAGGCCACCTTGCAGTCAGCTAGAATATGTCTAGCTGTGCAAGGGGTGTTGCTACAAAGGGGACATGAACTATCCTCGGCATAGCTCCAACGAACGAGGTTACTGGGGTCTGGAAGTGTATGCTGAAAGGCATTTAAATAAAATTTCAGCATCTCTGGCGTCCAGTCATACAACATTACTTTCCAGTGCATTGGAGGAGGAATGCAAAAGTCTCCAATTGTCCAATCATTCTGGCATTGAAGGCCAATAGCATGAGCCATACTTTTGCTGTCGTAATCTCCCCGCAAGAGAGACTTCTTCAAGTCCACATCGCTCAAGGTTGTACTGCCATACCCCAGACCAGTGCCATTCTGGCTGATTCCAGTAAGGAACTTTTTGTGGATGTCAACGCGGGCTTGTAGATCATTTGACACACTACGTGCTTCGATATTGCCGGATCCTTGGAATTGCTAAGAATCGAATTTTTGGTTATTCTGGAGTTGGCGTAGAGCAGAGAGGGCAGTTTTAGAGCTAGCCCAAAATTGTGTTTGGACCTGAAGAGAGTCGAGGGGTCAGCTGGTTTGGCTAAGGACAACCAGGATTTTAAACTTGCTGTCACCAGTGCATCCAGACGAGAAAGTTGGGTTTTGGTGAAATCGTAAATAAGAAAGGGCCATGACAAATGTGAAGTTAGATAGTTGTCATAGAGCCAAGCCTTACTAGGGCCAGAAATTAGCAATGCATCTATCTTTTCCAGGCAACTACTGAAATGTTCTATAACATGATCGCCAGAGAGGTCTTTTCCCTCGCAGGTGATTTTCCTGTCAAGAAATTTGAAGTGGTTATTTGGGTCTATAAGGGAGATAATAGAGCCCTTATAGACCAATTTTGGGTCATAGGACGTAAATTTTGTGTCTATGCGGGCGAGTCCAAGGCAAAAACATTTGGAGGGCTTCACTTTTATACAGCCTGACCAGTCGCAGGACAGCTCCACTGTCTGTAATAGCAGGGAAAGCTGCTTGGGGCTCCTGGTGATAAAAGTTAGGTCGTCGGCAAAAGCGAGGCACGACGATGTGTATTGGCCGTCTGTTTTAAAACGGTAACCCCACTTCTTGTCGAACTGGGTCAGGCTTTCCAGCAGTATATTGAAAACGATATTGAATATCGTCGGAGAGAGACAACAGCCCTTCGTGCAAAAAGTGCACGAAGAATCCGGAGTTCTACTGCATTGTGACAGAACGGAAAATATTTTTAAAAATTTAATACTGTCTTTACAGCCACTGCGGTCTAAAAAGTGGGATCTGTAAAATAAACCAAAGAATTTGAGATTTTGTAATTACTTACATTTTTACTCTTTTTCTATTTTAACTCCTCCTACTTGAGTTAACCATTCTTGGTTTGACGCTTACAAATGCTAAGATTTGAGCTAATCAATTTTGGTTAGCCAACGGTCACCTTGCAAAAAATCCATTTAAAAAATAGAACGCGTTTCTAGATAGATAGATAGATTAGAACCGATAAGGTTATAATGTTTTATATGTCAAATTTCAATGCGATCATTTTACAGTTATTCTATTTATGATCCGTCTAGTGGTTTACAAGTTATAGTCGTTTTACTCAAGGTCATTGACTTGCGCCGAATTTACGTGCGAAAATGTCGCCGGCGTAAGTGACAGCTGAATTTTTACTTCGCGATTGGAGGGGTTAACTCACTATTTTCCGCTTACTGTCTTCAAACACTGGATTCTCAATTCTTCACATTATCCGCAAATTAGGTTGATTATGTTATCTTTGGGGGAGGGGGGGGGGTCAGGCTGCTGATTATGTCTGTTGACATGGGTGAGGTGGGGGGGGGGTCAAAAATCTCAAAAACGTGATTACATAATATGTGGATGGGCCTCTATTTATTCAAATATCAGCTCTATATCTCCCTTCTTCAGGAAAACCCTGTCATTAAATAAGCCACTGTTGTATATTAGTATGCGTGCACACACCTTCTACAAACAAATTTTCGAGGGCTTCTAAAATTTCTCTTCCAAAACGTTACGGACAAAAGTCAATTTTTACAAAGATTTTTTTATGCTACAGAGAGAAATTTTATTTCAATAATTTTTCTTTCCCGTCAGCAAAGTATTGTGAATACACTTCTGAGTCTGTTTGTCTGACAATAGCGCCCAAACGCTACGTCCAATTGAGATGAAATTTGACATGCAGGCATTATTCAGCCATGGCAAGAGTTAAAAAGATTGTAGTTAAAATCATTCCACTAGAAGGAGCTGTAACGACCCTTAAGTATCGTTACATGCAATCAACAAATGCATTGATTTCCAGTGAAATGCACTGACACAAATTCAGCTATTATTCTACCTCGTGCAGCGATGAATCAGCACGATGAAACAATACTTTTACTCGGAATATTTTGGATTGCATTATTTCTCGGCCTATATAAACCGGCGAGAAAGCAACCAAAGTATCATTCCTCGAGTGATCACGTCCCCCAAGACAGCGACGGCATACTTCGGTACCCCGGCTTCTTGGCTACCTTTTCCTTATCGAGGCGAGAAGCATCAGTCTGCATTCCCACAGACTCGAGCCGTGCCCAGTACGAGATACTAGGAGCACAAGTACAACCCTTATCCATACACCCTCGTAGCTTCAGGCAAATAGCCAATACATTCGCGTCAATATAACCTATTCGAGAAGCGTTACAAACTGGCAATATCGAGCTCTCATTAACCCCTCAAGCCCCGATTGGCCGATATCGGCCACAAAACGATTCAGCGTGACGGCCCCGTTTTAATTTTATTTTAATTTAATTTGTTTGATTTTATTATGTTTTATTATGTTAATATGTTTCATTTTAATTATGGGTACAGTGGTTTGGCAGTAATTAATGTTTTGGTGAGACAGTGTCGTAATTCAATTTTTTTACTAATTTTTACTAAAATTTATTGGGACAGCAACTTGTCAATCGGCTGAGGGGCCGAGGCCTGAAGGGTTAAACACATTCCTCTAAATTAGCGGTTCCCAAAATTTTAATTTCGCGTACCACTCACGAAATTATAAAACAGCAGCGTACCACTGAAGTGTAACAGTTAAAAAAAATCGCTCAAAATGGTAAAGTAATAAAAACTGCAACAACTGTTTATGACAAATTTATGTTTATTTATTAATTATAGAAAAAAATACAATACTCTTAGTGCGAAAAATGGTGCTGCATGTTCGAGACAAGAGAGGAAATATTTGCCTCAGTTGTATTTAATTTTAGGCGCAAATTAGGGTCTATGTTAAGCTTATTACGATATTTGTTTTTTATTATCAACATAGCAGAAAATCACAGAGATACGTGGCTGTAAAAGGAATCATCGAGAAAGCTTCAGATTGGATTATGGAGGTCGATTCGGTCTCTAAGCAGTATAAATTCCCTGAAAGTCTCGGATGCACAGCCCTGCGTCCAGATATAACTCTTTACTCTCCATCTCGGAAGATGGTCCTTTCGTAGAATTAACTGTTCCATGGGAATCAAATATCCCAAAAGACCACGAGTACAAATTAAATAAATACCATGACCTCGCAAATGCCATCACCCGGAACGGCTTCACTGTTCACCTTCACGCGGTGGAAGTAGGCGCTCGTGGTCTGCCAGCTAAATCTTTGTTTCCCCTTTTTAAAGATCTTGGTCTCTCCAGGAAAATAATCAACTCCTTTCTAGAAAAATTATCTAAAACCGCGATTTCTGCATCTCAAATTCTATGGCTTCGAAGGGGGAGTGAATGGGTGGTAAGGTGAACGCTCACATGTGGCAAGACAGCTGTCCTAAATCTACCACCGCCGGTCGTAAGTCCGGAATCCACCCTTCACCTCCCAGAAGTGTAACAATTATATATGATGGGCCCGATTTTTGGTCGGTGAATTCCATGGCAGCTCCGTTTGTATTTTATTTTTTTGTTTTATAGTAGAAAATCACAGATACGTGGCTGTAAAAGGAATCATAAACAGTAATGCTTTTCTGGACAGCGATGGATATTCATTTTTAACTTTTTGCCAAAATTACACAACTCCAGTTTGTTGAATTCCGCTTGCAAACCTCCACCGCAAGATAGTTCTATCAGAGAGTCCTTTTCTAGTTGTGTTGAGAGATTCCTTTCTTTTCTTGTGTGTTGAGAGATTCCTTTCTGTCTATCAGAGATTCCTTTCTTTCCTTGTGTGTTGAGAGATTCCTTTCTGTCCATCAGAGATTCCTTTCTTTTCTTGTGTGTTGAGAGATTCCTTTCTGTCCATCAGAGATTCCTTTCTTTTCTTTTCTAGTTGATTCCTTGGTGAAACACAACTAGGTGAAACACAAATGCAAACTAGCGACAGAGCGCGCCCGTGCGGGTGTCAGAGCGCGAAATTTAAAAACGTTTTATCTAATTATTTACTATGTATGTCCTATGGCCATGGCTGTTTGCGTACCACCTTAACCCTTGGAGTAAATGGTATTTTCATGGATGCATCTGTGTCTTTTGCAGGATTTTCGGCAACATCGACTTAAAGTACTATAACTACGAAACTACTACACCAATCATAAAAAGAACAACTGCACAATTATTGCATTGAAATTTCGAATATAGAATATTGAAATATCATTTTGTAAAACAATTAGATAATTATGAATAAATATGAGAACGTCAAAGAAGTGAAAAAAACGCGCGACCAAATCTGGTCGTATCATACTCAACGGATAATTGTTTCACAACCAGATTTGGTCGTATCATACTCAACGGGTTAAGAAGCGTCGCGTACCACTGGTGGTACGCATACCATAGTTAGGGAATCACTGCTCTAAACTTGAAATTCACAAAAAAAAAAACAAAAAAATCCCAACATTTAATATTGCCAGATGCGAAAAATCTCCAGTAAAACCCGCTCTCCCTCACAGAGCGGTAGTCATATTTCAGTCTTGAAATATTGCAGTTAGAGGTTTGAAATTCAGTACACAGATGTCGTAGGGCCGAAACCACATAGTTAAGTTTTGGTTGCAATAACTCTTATACTCTTATACATTTTAATCAATAAATCTATAACACTCTTACCAATAAAATGATCTTATAACTGCGTTAAACCCTTGTTATTGTTATACCCGGTATAGCCGAGTTATAACGAAGTTGTAAAATCGTGACCAATAAAACAGTTGTAACGCGGTTATAACTACTCCCTGAAACCAAAGACAAGTCATATTTCTAGCATGGCAACGCCCACTTGGAAGCAGTGTGGCCAACTGAAGCGGCATGAAATGCACATGAAATGTCACTTTTGTTGTCAGAAAGCCCGTGCCCATTGTTTTGTTACGCGAATGCTGATCGAAATAATAGTGGTATATCCATCTCAATCGCGAACAGTTGCCGTCGACATTTTGCAGGTCAGCTCTCAGGATATCGATGATTCTTGCGGCGTATGGCTTAGTGACAAGATATTCAGTTTTAAAATTGCAATCATCCAAATCGAACGGGTTGTATCGCAATTTGTAAATTTTTGGTCGCCTATCACGACGCATTTCGATTTCTTCCAATAAATCCAGATCGATCATATCATCCACGTCGTCAAAATCCATTATTAGGCTAAAACGCAGGATTTCACAGCAGTATAAAAGGCGTATCCTCGTCGTAACACGGTTATTACAACGAAAGCGCACGATTCGCGAACGAGAAGCTTCACGTCCGCGGCTGTCAGGTGGCTGTCAGTTTGAAACAGCTGTTACGCCGGTCGGCCATTTTTAAGTTAATACTCCGTTAAACCGCTGTTATACCTGGCCTAGGGGTGGTATAGCGGAGTTATAGTGCGGATGGAAATCCAGTACCACTATTCCATGCTTATACCCGAGATGATCAGTGGTGTAAGCTATACCGCGTTTATTGGTCACAGATTTTCTTATACCTAGTAATAACAGAGGTATAAATTTTACAACTCGTTTATTGATAAGGCTGTAAGAGTATGTAATAATAAAATTTCAATAACTGTTCAGCAGCGTACATGCCGGCGGTTGTTGGCGGTGGATATTTCGGGGTGTTTCCCGCACCCGTTCCCGGCGGCCCACAGCCGCAGACGACACCGCCAAATCTACCCACCGGCCAGGACTTCTCCGAATACATGTGGATGGAGAACGAAGAGGAGTTTGACAAACAGGTAGGTTTTAGGGTTCCTTACTCAATGTGCTACTCAACAGCTCTACACAAACGACCAATATAACATAAGAGTCGACATCGTCACAGTATACCCCAGACAGTAGCTTCTCTTTTAAAAAAAAATGAAATCAAAGTGAATACATCACGAGTCAATATTATTATTTATTATTTATTAGTTTCAAATAGTATTCAAGGACATTACAGATGAATCCAATTCGCCTTGAATATTAAAGCTAGAGTGTAAGTCTAAAAATAAATGACTACATAACTAAATTAATGCTAACATTGAACAAGAAAAAAACATAAAAATATAAAACTAAATAAAAGACAGATTATGATAAACATGAGATAGCAGGGAGTTGCCTTTTAGCTGCCAAAGGGTTATACAAAAGATATCTGTTTCTGTGGGTAAGGAATTAAGAAGAGCTATAACCCTTCCCACTGGCCTGTACAAAAATATTTGTACGGCGGTACGGCACATTAAACAATAGATGCGATCTCCTCGCTGTGTAATTTACCGGTACGTACAATTCAAACTTACATAGTATCTCTGGCAAATAAATAGTTCCTTGAATTAATTTTTATGCAAATATAATTAGTGAAATATATCGACGCGTTTCAAGACTGTTGTATCCTACCATTCTTAGCACAAAATCGGACGGAAATAAGTATGGATAAATATTGTATTTTCTGTAATAAATATATCTTAAAAATTTTCTTTGAATACGCTCTACCATCTGAATGTATTTGTTTTCACTTGTACACCAGATGACCGAGTTATATTCAGGTATGCTACGGACTAAACAATTATATAGTAGAAACATTACATGAATATTATTAAACTGTTTGCATATGCGAATAACAAAACCGACCATTTTGCTAGCGCGATTGCAAATATTTGTAATGTGTGCACGGAAGTTCAACTGCGTATCAAATGTAATTCCCAGGTCCCTCACCTCGGTTGACCTTTTTAAAATTGACCCGTTTATTGTGTATGGGATATAATTGCCAGATGTTCCGCTACTCGGCCTACGCAGATATCCGAACGCTCGAAATTGTCGCCAGCCTTTATCTGCTCGTAATGTTATTTTTTAAAAATTGTGTGGGGCTTTTCTAAGGCCTTGTAACACTGCGACCATTGCTTATCTACTGTGTTCGCCACCTACTATAGTTCTGCGCTAAGCCTCGTGTCATTTAAGAACCGCAGCAGGCTTTTGGCGCCAGATTGTTTTACGTCCTCAGGTTGGAGGTAATGACCACCCAAGTGGGTGTATATTTTACACATCAGCGGGCCACACTCGCACATGAGGTGCAGGGAATTTTCCTCTGCCTCTTGGCGTAACCTGCACGTTTTCGTGTCCCTGAGCTTGAGGTTGAAAATGTGTTTGTTCAGGCTCGTAATGTTAACGTTCGCATTCGTCGGAACGTACCCCTCTTCCCGCATTGCTTTGCAGCTCGAGAGTAAAGCTACTGGTTGGTATACTGTGACATCGCTGAGCAAATCGTTTTACTAATAACGCTCGATTTCGTAAATGACATAGCAGTATAATATAAAGACTAGTCCAAATAAGGGTTTCTCAGTTCTCAGTTTTTATTTAATGGTGGAACCCAAGGAAAACGTAGCATTATAAATGAAGTATTTTGTAAAAGCCACCACCCCCCTTATAGGAGGGTTGGGTTGGAATTTTTTATCCATATTGTGCCACTTCGTCTGTCACTAGTCTTTTATCCATCTAAAACAAAATTGCAAATACATTTGGATAAATCATAATAATAATTGTTGAAATATCACAAATAATCAAAATTTAAATGTGATAAATAATCAGAAAGTTTTATTTTATAAGTTTATAACTGTACCAAATGGACCGGAACCCTTGATGCCCATTCCTCAAGCCCAAATAAAAACATGGCTACGCAGGAACACCGAAGAAACCCACCTTACAGAATGGAAAAAGAACGCAGGATGCAGGCAAACAAAGAACGCGGTTCCGGAAGCGTCCAAAAAACTTGCCCGCAACCTCACCAGATTAAAAAGGGACAAAATCTGTAAAGTCATAGGTACTATGACAGGCCACTGTCCCCTAAACAAACACCCGTTTACCATAGGTGTGACAGACAGCCCTCTATGCAGAGGATGCATGGAGGAAGAAGAAACGCCACAGCATGTGCTCATGGAATGCAGGAGCGTGGCAGAGCAACGGGCAAGAATACTACAATCTCTAGCATCTGTCCCGGAGGCCTGTAGCAACCCAAACAGGCTGCTAACCTTCTGGGACAGCCTGGGTTGGCTGGAGTAACATAAATAGAAACATGAGCCACGCACAACGGCCCAATCAAGAGGCCAAGTGCGGGAAAAAGCCCAGACTAACTAACTAACTAGCTAACTGTACCAAATAATCAAAAAGTTTTCAATTGTAGCAATAGTCAAGATATCAATAACCTCCAACTGATGCAACGAATAATCAGTAAAAATATTACTAGAATAACCAAAATCAGACAAAATGAAAGATAAATGCTCAATCACATACGTAAAAAGTCGCTGTTATTCGCAAAGTAATTAGCCTCTCAGTGGGTCGTGCCAACAAGGGTTCGACAGTATCCTCCAAACTCCCAATACAGTTTGTGGGGGATGGCTCTAAAGGCAAAAAACATTTAACTACAAAACCTTTCTCAATAATCGAGAAAGCTACAGATTGGATTCTGGAGGTCGATTCGGTCTCTAAGCAGTATAAATTCCCTGAAGTCTCGGATGCAACTTCCTCCGTCTAGATATAACTCTTTACTCTCTATCTCGGCAGGTGCCCCTTATCGTTGAATTAACTGTTCCATGGGAATCAAATATCCCAAAACACGAGTACAAATTAAATAAATACCATGATCTCGTAAATGCCGTCACCCGGAACGGCTTCACTGTTCACCTTCACGCGGTGGAAGTTGCCGCTCGAGTTCTGCCAGCTAAATCTCTTATTTCACCTCTTTAAAGATCCTTTCCAGAAAAATCTTTAAAGGCCTTTCCAGAAAAATAATCAACTCTTTCCTAGAAAAAATATCTAAAACTGCAATTTGCGCACCTCAAATTCTATGGCTTTCAAAGGGGGAGTGAATGGGTGGTAAGGTGAACGCTCACATGTGGCAAGACAGCTGTCCTAAACCTACCACAGCCGGTCGTTAGTCCGGAATCCACTGCTCACCCCCCAGAAGTGAAAAAATAGTATTATGATGGACCCGACTCTGGTCGGTGAATTCCATGGCAGCTCCGTTTGTATTTTATTTTATGAACAACGCATATGTTACTATTATGCATATTCAGAATGAGTTTTTTAATATTCAGAATGAGTTTTTTTTGTTGCCAGAACAACACACTGGATTTTCTATTAGTCTGTAAGTGTTTTTTTTGTTAGGTTATATCCAAAAAAAATAGTTGAAATCGTCTGTAAACTTTTTTAAATTTGACCTATGTTACCTTGGAGAAAAAAAAAATGATTTATCTGAAAAGTTTATATAAAAAGTGGTTTTTCTAGGTAACAAAGGCCTAAACTAAAAAATGTTGAACAGGGTGCGAGGGACCCGAGTGTTACTACTAGTAGTAGAAAAAGGAGTGAGGATTGTCTTCAGCCCTTGTGCAGCCCTTGTCTATGGCCAGAACTATGTCTACATTTCTATTCATATTCCAACTGAAAACACAAAAAACTTCACAACCCGATGACAGCCGACGGCGGCACACCAGCGATGTTTGACAATTGAATTTTACCATAAATATCCATTAAAATCACGCCGGACGTTATTCTAGCGGCTGTCTATGTGTCTGTGGGGAGCTAATGGGCACATGATGAGTCGGCCACGATGACACACTCACGGGTCAACACCCATCCGACGGCCTCCCCGCATGGGGTGCGAATCCTGGGTAGGACACTGGGTCAACCAGTCTCCCCTGGGAATCATACCTCTGGCGCCCCTGGACGGTCTGCGCATCGTGCGGCGCAAGCCAATCGATTGTGCACTCCGACTAACAGTCGGGGGAGTCTGGAAACTGTATTGTTTCCTATAGAGCGGGGGTGGTTGCGTACCTTACGGCGACTGCTCTTGAAATGACCATCGGCAATGCAATCCCGGTTCAGAGCCGGGCAAAGGACGCCTTGGTACGCGATAGATTCGGTATACACCGTTTCACCGCTTCGTAAGGGAGAGGACCGCGCAAGCGACCTCGAACTCGGAACCAATCGAGAGACCGGAGAAATCTGGTCACAATTGGAAGTAAGGGCGCGAGTGTCTCGAGCCGCCGGGTATTATTCCTGGCTATCTCGCGGTAAGGAGTTGGTCTCTTACGGGTTGTGGCGTAGCTAGACGTCGGATTGTTTTGTGCAAAGTCTTCTACGCTCACTGCAGGTCGATAGAACGACTAATCGTTAAAACGTCCTGTGGTGACGGGCTTGCCCGTTGTAGTTGACAACTCAATATGTCTATGTGTCTATGGGAATAATGAGACATGTTCGTATGGATTTTAGAACCGTTCGAATAAGAAAATATAATTACTATTGGCTCCGGGAGCAAGCCGCTAATATTGGTCGCTACGTAGCCAATGGTAGCCTTGCATAGGGGGATTTATTTCTAGAAAAAACATAGAAATGTTGGACAAGGCAGTTTTTTTCTGTACCACAATTTTGACAGATAATTCTGAATAATGCTTATTGCTTTACAAAACGACGTTACACTTATCTAATAGAAAATTTCAACAGGATCATAAAACAGGTCTTCTTTATACGATCCGTATAGTAGTTTCGGAGTAATCGTCGTTTTCCTGAAATGCTATATTTTTGTTGTGATGTAATCTTATTCTTCGCGTTCTCTAAGAGAAACTACAATTCAAACGTCAGCGCTCGAGGTATTAAAAGGTAATTTCGAACTTGATATTTTTCGAAACCTCTTGTTTTATTGTTACGGCAAGGACACCAAGAGGGTCATTTTTTATTGGGCCGTGCAATACGGCTATTTCTCACCTGACAGCTCAAAACGTCATAGCTTTTATGCGATTTTTTAAACAAATGCTCGTAGACTCGGAACAATGCTTATGAAACAACTCAAAACCTAAGTAATACCAATAAAAAAACGAGAACATGTTGCACGCGAAGCATGTAGCAATGCGTGCAACATGTTTCTGAAGCATAACATGCTACGCAAATTGGATTTTTGTTACACCGTATTTATAAATAATGTAGTTCTTTGAGTAAAAAGTCCCCTTCATTGAATAAGTCACAATTATACATTAGAATGCATGCACTAACACTTGAAACAAAGTCATCGTGAGCTTCATTCATTCCCATGGCTAGCTTTCTAAGGGTTAATTATTATTATTATTATTATATATTTAACAGGCAGGCAGCTTAAGCTGATGCGGCTGAGTCCGCGCTTGCATTACAATTTCTGTTGAATTAGTCCAGTTTATTTTTAAAGTCATTAACACTTTTGGCATTGATCACTTCACTTGGGAGAGCATTCCATTCGTTTACCACTCTACTGCTGAGGAAATGTTTCTTGGGATTTGAATGGAATGATTCACGCTGGAGTTTCAGACGATGCCCACGTAGATGTGTGTTAGTGCTCATGGTGTAGATAGTCTGCAACCCAGGAACGTCATACGATGCAGTCAGGATCTTATATGTCTCGATTAAGTCACCCCGTGCCCTCCGTTGCTCCAGAGTGGTCAAACCGAGAGCCGACAATCTTTTCTCGTATGTTAGATGCTTTAAGTTAAAAGGCAATTTAGTCGCTCTTCGCTGGACCTTCTCTAGAAGATCGATATCCTTCCTAAAGTATGGATTCCAGATCTGATAGGCGTGCTCCAAAATGGGTCTTACAAATGACTTATAGATTTTCAGCATCAGTTCCCCTGTGATATGTTGAAAAGCTTTTTGAATTAGAAACAATAGAGAGTTTGCTTTCTTTACCAATGCAGTCACGTTTTCTTCCCATTTTAGGTCTTCGGTGACTATTACGCCAAGATTCCTTTGTGATTTCACAGCACTAAGACGGGTGTTTTCAAGAAATTACGGCTTCTTAGGGTTCTTTTTACCGAGATGAAGAACAACACATTTTTCAGCGAGTTAGGAGCCATTCCGATGTCTGTAATAAAAATGTAATCTGTAATAAAAATGATAATTCATAGAATTATGGCTTTTTGTCTAAGTAACACTTGTTCCGTCGCACCCTGTAGATGATTTGTAACTCAGTTTTTCATGCAGAATATTTTTTTATTAAAGCGGGATTATTTCAGTTGTGTCATATTTGTCACACAGGGCGAGACTCGAGATTCGTTCAGAAGTGAACTTCGTAGTAGTCCGCACGTGGTAAGATCCGTTTTTACAACAATATCACTGTTAAATTGCGCCGAGATTCTACAATCTGATCAATATGGAAATAAAAATGAATTTGGCATTTAGGGAATTCAAAAATAAATTAATGAAATGGTTATCGAATCATGACAGACTAACCATACATCAAATGTTACAAATAATAGTTTAATAAAACTTAGGTGCACAAATTTAACCCCTCAGGCCCCGATTGGCCGATATCGGCCACAACACGATTCAGTGTGACGGCCGACGGGCCTGTTTTAATTTAATTTTAATTTAATTTGTTTTATTATGTTAATATGTTTCGTTTTCATTATGGGTACAGTGGTTTGGCAGTAATTAATATTTTGGTGAGACAGTGTCGTAATTCAATTTTTTAACTAATTTTTACAAAAAATTTTTGGGACAGCAACTTGTCAATCGACTGAGGGGCCGAGGCCTGAAGGGTTAAACATATTTTTTCTTTTCTCGCATATAATTTTATTTATATTATTTAATCGAATTTTATAATGTTGCCGATTATATAATGGAATTGCATTTGATTTATTATATTATATCTTAATATTTTTTATTATTATTATTTATTTTTTTTGAAGACCACATTTTAGGGCAATTTAGTGTTTTTTTTTTTTTTTTTTTTTTTTTTTTTTTCTCTTTATTTGAAAAAACAACAGATTTACATCAGTCTTACGTACTAGAGATAATATTACTACATTAAGTTATTTGATATAAATCTAAAAACGTTTTCTACTTATTGATAATTTACCTATTTTGTTATACTCTTCTAATACCTTAAATATTTTATTTTAATTTCAGTTTGGTGTTTTTTTTTATTTGTTTAGTCAGTTATTTTTGCAGAGGCGAGTTGCTTGAATTGTGATTTACTGAGAAGCATACCATCAAAGCAATTAACAATTTTCACATATGAGTGCATTATACGGGGCACCGGCGAGAATAGAGCGTTATTGGTTGAACAATGCGGCGGACGGAAGACATCACAACGACGAGTTCTGTGGGTCGACGGAACGTTCAGCGGGAAACAACTGAGCAGATCAGGGCAGTCGAGTTTATGGGTAAAAAGTGAATTAATGAGGAGAAGATCTGTAAGAGTACGTCTCGTCTTCAGAGATTGACATTTAAAAAAGTGAGTTTGGGCGTTGTAATCGGCGAATTCTATTTCCTGAAAGAATTTAAAACGCATCCACCTCAGAACCGTTTTCTGAACTCTTTCAATGTCCGAAACATATTGTTCATAACATGGATTCCAAATCACGCTGCCAAACTCCAATCTACTCCGGACAAGCGATGTAAACAGGAGCATAACAACGCGGAAATCCTTGAAAGGCTTCGTTACCCTCCAAATGAATCCCAGCAACTGGTAACATTTGGAAGTCATTAGCTCGATATGGGTATTGAAGTTAAGTTTACTATTAAATGTTATACCCAAGTCGGTGAATTCAGAAACTCTTTCCAATTTATGCCCGTTAATATCATATTGGTAATGCGTAGGCCGATGAGATCTAGAAAAAGACATGGTTTTGCATTTATTTAGGTTTAAGTACAGTTTATTCGTTACGCAATATTCTTGTAAATTTATTAGCTCGGCTTGAATATCATAGCAATCATCAGCAGAAGCAATCGTATTGAAAATTTTAAGGTCATCAGCATAAAGTAAGAATTGCGATTTCCTGAAACATTTTCCGATGTCGTTGATAAACAGCGTGAATAATACAGGCCCTAAATGGCTTCCCTGTGGCACACCGGAGGTGACGTCGATGGCTTTCGACAAATGTCCGTTTACTTGGACTAATTGGGATCGATTCGATAAATATGATTCCATCCATCGTAGCAAGGAACCGTGAATGCCTAAACGATATAATTTCTGTAAGAGCAATGAGGTATTCACTTTATCGAAAGCCTTTGAAAAATCTGTAAATATCACGTCCACTTGCTTGCGGCTGTCCAGAGCATTAGCTATGTAGTTTGTATATAGTAATAAGTTAGTGTTAATTGACCGACCGGCAATGAAGCCGTGCTGCTGTTGTATTATGATATTTTTGTATGCGGATGAAACGCTCCGACACACGAGGTATTCTAATAGCTTGCCAAAAATGCTCAGTTTCGATATAGGCCGATAGTTTTTGACTTCGCTTTTATCTCCCGACTTAAAAATTGGAGTGATATGGGCCGTCTTCCATTTCTCAGGATAAACGCCGGTTCGCACAGATTCGGTAAAGATATATAATAATGGCGGAATAATTTCCGGGGAGCATCGTTTAATAAAAAGCGGTGGTAGACCGTCCGGCCCTATCGCTTTACGAACGTCTAATCGATCAATATAACTTTTTATATCTGTAAATTTGATGTCCACTAAGGCGAGAGTAACCGCACATGAATTATCGTCAGTGGCTGGGGGAGAAACGGCGGCGCGGAGCGCCGACGCAGATCTCGCGGCCGGGGACGCAGCCCCCGCGCCTGATCCGCTCGATGGAGGAACCGGTTCGTAAACTGAACTGAAATAATCCGCAAATAAATTACACACAGTTCGACAGTCGGATGAGGTAGTGCCTCCGAAAGACATATTTTTTGGTAGACCCCGATTAACTCGGCTGTTATTAACGAACGACCAAAACTCTTTAATATTATTTTTTATCGAAGATTCAGTGCATTCAATGTATTTACGGTAGCAATCTTTTGTTAAGGTTTTGACGCGTCCACGTAGAAGTGAGAATTCATAGTAATCGGCGGGCCTCTTGAATTTTTTCCATTTTTTATGGTGTTTCTTCTTCTCCGATATCATCCTGCGTAACGCGACCGAAAACCAACAGGGATAGTTAAGGGGACGAGTGTGCTTTAAGGGTACATGTGCGTCTGTAATATTCATAATTTTATTATAAAAAATGTTGACACAATCATCCACAGAATTATTTACAAATAAATTATTCCAATCAGTTTCTCTCAGTGCCGTTTTGATTTCGGGATAGTTGGCCCTAATAAAATTTGGGACAGCTTTATTTTTTAAGGAAGTGTGTGTTTTATATATTGGCGTATTCTCCAAATTAACAATAAAAGATTTGTGGTGCCGGTCTTCCGGCAGCAAGATAGTGTCGGGCAACGTGACGTAGCAACCAGAATTTGACAGGGCGAGATCGAGGATTCTGCCATTTGAATTAACGAATTTATTGAATTGATTTAGACCACATAAACTAAAATGATTAAAGGCGCATCTACTTACAGGATCCGTCGGCTGGTCAGCTGTCAAATATTTTTGGGATGCAGTTATATTCCAATTAATGTGTGGCAAGTTCGTGTCACCTAAGATCAAAAAAGTGTCTGTAGGATGAAGAGACATAATTTTAAAAACATTTCCGAAAAATACGTTATAAGTAGCAAGCGTAGAGTTTGGTGGAATATATGCACAACAGAGGTGGACATTTTTTTTGTCAAGTGAAATCGATACCCATAGGTCCTCACACTCTTTACTCTCCCATCGACTCTGCCTTTTGCAACTGATATCGTTTTTTAAAGCGATTAGAACCCCTCCCCCATCCTTCTTATTGCCACCCGCACCGTGTTCTCTGTCTCGCCGGTAAACTTCATAATTACTCGAGCAATCGAATAATTCAGCGGTCAAAACGCTTGGTTTTAGATAAGTTTCAACTAACGCAATTATTGGGAAATCACAATTCAAGCAATTTACCTTAAAGTCGTGTGTTTTAGATCGAAGACCGTTAACATTTTGAAAATATATATTTAACATGGACATAAGATTAATATGTAAACTGGCTAATTATACAATTAATTTATTCTGCGGGGTCGACACTATCTCTGACTGTAGCGAGTACGTTTGGCTGTTGCGAGTACGTTTGCGAAATTTTTGAGATGTCTTCGAGCGAGCGGATATGTATTAGATGTGTCGTTGTATTTTTGCGTACGAAGATCTTGGCGTCGCGAACCCACACAAACTGGAAATTAGCAAGTCTAGCGGCAGCCCTGGTATGGAATAGCAGATTCTTATTGCGAGGAGATAAGTGTTCGTTGAAGTATATGCGTTTAATATTTGTCCCGTTGATGACTTCGGTAGTTGGTTTGGATGTGCGAATAGCGGCGAGCAAGTCCTCTTTAATCCTCCGGGTGGAAAGCCTTAATAAAATCGTCCGCGGAGGGGAAGGCCTGCCGTCTTCTTGAGAAGTCCTCGATCTAACGCGATGGCAAGCGTCAACGTCCTTTTCGCGTAGGGTGTATTTTGCAGCAGCAGAAATTTTCAGCACCAGCTGGACAAGGTTTTCTTCACGACGCTCCGGAATGCCGAATATTTCGATGTTCTGCATACGAGAGTGCTGATCGAGCTGATCAATCTTTTGGTCGGCAAGTCGGAGTTGTGCCCTGAGAGAGCTGTTGTCGGCAGCCAGTCGGATTGCGTTGGCTTCGATTTTATCTGCTTTCTTGGATAATTCGTCTATCTTATTATTGCTGAACTCGATATATTCTCTGAATTCTCGCAATGTGTTAGATACCTGATCGAGCTTAGAATCAATTTTGTCGCTTAATGCGGTAAATTTCGAGTCAATAGTGGACAAAATAATTTCCACAATTGAATTATCCTGGCAAAGGAGCGGATCTCTAAGGCTGGAGTTTGAGGGCGACGGTCGGTCTAGCTCCGTGATGGTGTTGGTGCGGCTGTGGACAGGGCTGTTTATATTCTCCGGTGTCAGCGTTGCGTTGCGAGGTGCAGTCGCAGGTGCCAAGGTTGGTGATTCTCTAGGCGGGGCCGCTGCTGCACTAGCTGATCTCAAGGTCCTTGAGTCTATTTCGGTGCCGATACAAGAGTTGCATTTAAAAAATTTCTTCTTGTTGCCCATACGTCCGAATAAATCTTCGACTATGCCCGCGCAATAATAATGTAGAGATAGATTGCAAATTGTGCATATTAGCCGTTCCTCTTTCTTTATTTTGTCTTTACATTTATTGCAGTTGTTCATAATGTAAACAAGGCACAAGTTTTGCAATAATGTTTGTAATAATGTTCCGGTGGTTTAGGCTACTAAGCCATCTACTGGAGATAACCGGAGTGTCGCGCTTGTGGTCAAGTACTGATTCGACAGATTGGTTTGTGTCTTAGATTGTGTTTGGTAGTTCAGTTTGCAACCGATAGATGGAATGTCTTTGTTTAGTATTAATACTTTGATTTTATTTCTTTAATTCTTTAAAAAGAAATAAATTCTCTTGTGCACTCTACTTACTGCGACAAGTTTAAACACGTCCACGTCCGAGTTCACTTTTGAATGTATATTATACAAAGGATTGATTATTAATTTGACAGGTTGACGTTGTCGAAATATTTCCGATCAATCCTTAGTAATTACTCACAGTTAAGCAGTTACTCTTATTTACGCATATTCACTAATAACCCACGGCACGGATTTAACACTTTTACCACAAATTATCGTTATAATTTAATTAAAAAAATAAATAAACATGAGCAGTTAACATTAGGCGTATAAGCGGTAGGTAGGTTGTTATTAGCTTTTTACTAAAACTTGTACATCTATAAGCAATCAAGCAAACTTGATTGTAATATTAGAGTCCTGTCCACCCTAGAACGGGCTAGTCCCAGTTGGGTGACTGAATCAAATAAGCAAAAGGTTAAGGTTTTAACATTCGGTTCCCGTTATTTTTGTAAGCAAATCAATGTTTATAGTAATTAGTTCCTAAAATAATAAATAAATGAATAAATAAAACTCTCCAACCTCTGGCATTTTTATAATTTTTTTGTACAAATTCGCGGGCAGATTTCATTAGTTATTTTAAATATTTGCATTTTTATATCATTTAACAGGTGTGTAAAAAAACGGTTGTGTCATCCCAAGACGTTCCCGGCAAGTAGACAACCCTTCCACCCCCACCCCGCACCAACCTAACCTCCCCCGCTTTAGTGTGGTAACAACTAATGATCGACGTCGACTGATCTGTTCTACCGGGAGTTAATGGGCCCTTGCTGAGTTGGCCACGAAGACCCATTCTGTTCAGGGTTGGTCACACTAACGGGTCAACACCTATCCGACGACCTCCACGCATGAAGTGCGAGCCTAGGTAGGACTCTGGCCTTATGGTTAGTTTCCCCTGGGAATCAACCTTCTGGCGCTCCTGGACGGTCTGCGCACCGTGCGGCGTAAGCCAATCGACTGCACTCTGACTAACAGTCGGGGGAGTGGAAGCAGTACTGTTTCCTATAGAGCGGGGGTGGTTGCGGACCTTACGGCGACTGCTCTTGCAATGACCATCGACCATCCGATCCTGGGTGAACAGCCGGGCAAAGGATGCCATGGTCCGCGATAGATTCGGTATTCACCGTTTCACCGCTTCGTAAGGGAGAGGACCGCGCAAGCGACCTCGAACTCGTAACCAATCGAGAGACCGAAGTAATCTGGTCACAATTGGAAGTAAGAGGGTGAGTGTCGGCCCGCCGGGCAACATTCCTGGCTATCTCGCGGTTAAGGCGTTGGCCTCTTACGGGCTTGTGGCGCAGCTAGACGGTGGACTGTTTCGTCCTCAAGTCTTCTACGCTCACTCCAGGGAGATAGAACGATTAATCGTTAAAACTTCCTGAGGCGACGGGCTCGCCCGCTGTAGTCGACAACCCAAGTTGATCTATTCTACCGTCGATCAATGCAATAGATCGATGACCGATGGATTGATGTGGTGGCAACCTAACTTATGAACTTGAAAATAGCAATCGTCTATGTTGATGTGGAAATAGCATCTTTTTATGAAGACATTCTCCATAGATCATATAGAATGCTATAATAGCGAGCTCCGCAATTTCGCACGGAAGAAGCTAAACGCGTACGTGCGCGTCGCCCGCGGTTGGAGGGTTAAATTATATACAAACATCCATCCCATAGTTCATTATATTCTAAGCAGTGGACAGCTTCAGTACGATCTTGACAAGATCGAAGAGTGGACGAAGTTGTTTGCATACCTTAAACACTGAGAAATGTGGAGTGCTACATAGCGGGAAAAGCAAACTCAACACTCGATAGTCTTTGGAAAATACTCAATTAGAAGAAGTTAAGGGGCAGAAACAGGTGTAGGACGGCGTTTTTACAGTGATTTTTATGTTTTTTTTTAAACAAAGAATTTAACTTACTAATTTAACGTAACTTTGCATCTTTATGGCCTGCATTACTACTTTCCTGATTACACTAACTGTAATTGTTTTACGAAACAGGTAATGCAACAGTTAGAAGAAGAGGCGCTGATGGAGCAATGCATAGAAGCCATGCTGGAGGACGAACGGGAAAGATTACACATAGTTCGTCACAACGGACGGCATACAAACGGGTATGTATAATTCAATTTATTCATTTTTTACTTTCTCAACTGGTCAACGGATGAGGAGGGAATGTATTGTGAATGCACATTTTTTTTTTTGTGATGGAAATATCTTTTATAAGCTCTCCCCTGAGAGGATTAACGTTCAGGCGGTCGCGCGGTGTCGAATCGACCGCACTCGGTATATTTTCGTTCCTAACACACTTACCGCCACGACTGCAAGGTAGCCTTAGATCAAGCACGGTAGCCTTAGATCAAGCACGGTACACTTACCGCCATGACAAAGTCCTTGCTGTTATTCGCGAGGTAATTAGCCTCTCAGTGGCTCGTGCCAACAAGGGTTTTACAGTAACCTCTAAACCCCCAATACAGTTTGTGCGGGATGGATCTAAAGGCAAAAACATTTCACTACAAAACCTTTTTCAATAATCGAAAAAGCTTCAGATTGGATTCTGGAGGTCGATTCGGTCTCTAAGCAGTATAAATTCCCTGAAAGTCTCGGATGCACAGCCCTCCGTCCAGATATAACTCTTTACTCTCTATCTCGGAAGATGGCCCTTATCGTCGAATTAACTGTTCCATAGGAATCAAATATCCCAAAAGACCACGAGTACAAATTAAATAAATACCATGATCTCGCAAATGCCGTCACCCGGAACGGCTTCACTGTTCACCTTCACGCGGTGGAAGTAGGCGCTCGTGGCCTGCCAGTTAAATCTCTGTTTCACCTTTTTAAAGATCTTGGTCTCCAGGAAAATAAACAACTCATTCTTCTATGGCTTCGAAGGGGGAGTGAATGGGCGGTAAGGTGAACGCTCACAGGTGGCAAGACAGCTGTCCTAAACCTACCACAGCCGGTTCGTAAGTCCGGAATCCACTGCTCACCCCCCAGAAGTGTAATAATACTATATGATGGGCCCGACTTTGGTTGCTAAATTCCAAGGCAGCTCCTTTTGCATTTTATTTTTTATTTATTATTTCTTAGAAATATGCATTTCTAAGGAAGCATAAAAAAACACCGGGAAACAATGAAAAACAGGTTTGGCACACAGGTGCGAAAACAAAACAACAAAAATGTTTGGTTTTTGTTACACCATACACAGTAGCCTGTCATTGTTTCACTGTAAACGAAATAAACATAATACCTCCACTCCCCCCCGCGCCCTTCAGAGCCTAGAGATCGCATTTGTTTTAATCGCCGCTTTGTTTACATGTTGGTTCAGTTCCGTTGACGATGCATTTTTATGGTGGGTATGACCTATTTCTGCACTCAGGATTGGCTCCCGGAGAAGGGACTCCTCAACAGTCAACAGCACAGAACCGAAATTTTGTATATGCATTCAATTATGAAAGTCCGTTATAAGTTTCATCATGACATTTTGTATACGCACTCAATTATGATCGCCCGTTTTAAGTTTCAATTTGACATGGCTGCTGCACCCAGGGTTGGCACGGGACAGAGCATTTTAACCCTTGGAGTAAATGGGTATTTTCATGGATGCATCTGTCACTTTTGCAGGATTTTCGACGACATCGACGGCGCTCGACTTCAAGGACTATAACTACGAAACTACTACACCAATCATAAAAAGAACAACTGCACAATGATTGCATTGAAATTTCGAATATAGAATAATGAAATATCATTTTGTAAAACAATTAGATAATTATGAATAAATATGAGAACGTCAAAGAAGTGAAAAAACAATGGCCGACTTTGGCATTTGCGACGCGACATTCAAAGACCCGAAATACTTTATATACATGATAAATGGTACATCTAATCAGTTTAGGGGGACTATATGATGTTGTAGAAATGGTTTTACTTACGATTCGTTGAAATAAACACCGAAAACTACACGAAAAACGTATCCGAAAACGAAACACACGCTCCGCGGATTTTGACGTTTCGGGAAGGCGGGCGTTCAATTTGCAGCGGTCCGTAATAATATGTTACATGGACTGCGCAGTTGCTGCTGCGAATGCTAACAGAGAGAATTTAATTCTGTACCGATCTGCCATACGCATGAAAGAGACAAAATGCTTTCAATGGTAAAAAAAGAGTTTGAAAGCGCGCGCGCCGAGCGGAACCAGATCTGGTCGTATCATACTCAATGGATAATTGTTTCACAACCAGATTTGGTCGTATCATACTCAACGGGTTAACCCCTTGACTCGCGAAGTAAAAATTCAGCCGTCCCTTTTGCACGCGAGATTTTCGCGTGTGAAGTCGACGGCCTTGAGAAAAACGACCATAACTTGTAAACCACTATAATAAAAACAATAACTGTAAAATGATCGCATTGAAATTTGAAATATAAAACATTATAACCTTATCTCGTAAAACAATTAACCCCTCTTATCGCGGAGTAAAAATTCAGCCGTCAGCTTGTGATAGTTTATATTGGATTTCATATCCAATATTGGATCGCTCACATTCCGCCGTGGGTAGGCTGCATCCAATGATGGACGGGTCACATCAGTCGGATTAAGATAATAATAAATAAATATTACAAACTTGGCGAACTGAAAAAACTCGCCTATTCAATCATTCTGATGTTTTTATCATAAAATACGGAAATCTTTGCAAAAATTGTAAATACAGTTATGTTCTTTATTAAATGCTTTACCAAAACTATTATTTTGTTTTACTTATTTGCATACAAAAATATTTAGTTATTCAGCCAAGAAAAATTTGATGTATTCTCGTTAAAATATATATATATATATATATATATATATATATATATATATATATATATATATATATATATATATATATATATATATATATATATATATATATATATATATATATATATATATATATATATATATATATATATATATATATATATATATATATATATATATATATATATATATATATATATATATATATATATATATATATATATATATATATATATATATATATATATATATATTTGTGACTACTTAACCCCTCCTCTCGCGAAGTAAAAATTCAGCTATCACTTTTGCGCGCGACATTTTCGCGCGTAAAATCGGCGCGAGTCGACCGACCTTGATACAAACGACCATAACTTGAAAACCACTATACGGATCTTAAAAAAAATACTGCAAAATGATCGCATTGAAATTTGACATATAAAAAATTATAACCTGGAAATTGGGGGAGTCCGCCGTTGGTCCCGCAAGGGATGTTACGGAGCTACCGGGTTAAGGTCTTTTTTTATATGAAATTCTTTCAAAATAACTTTACCACTACTTCACACTTCTTAGAAAATCACACCAGAACTTTCAGCTTTGTCTGATATTACAGAAAAATCTAAAGTGTTGAGAGTTAGCGTCCGAAACATGGTAATAAACTTTGAAATCTCATAATATAAAATTAATTAGAGTTTTTCAAATATATTGTCTCATTATATGCTTATTATATGTCCAATAGCTAATTATTATACTCAAAGGAGTCCTATTTCATAGAAAAACTATAGAAAATCGCACTCAAAATATGGTAATACTCCCATACTAATTGTCAAAACAAATTTCTCTGTGCGACATCATATTACAAAACAACTTCAAATGAGCAAAATTCGGCAAATTCTGTGATTATATACGATGTAAATGAAATAATAGCTATTTCATAAGCGAATTAAACCAATATTACGTCATATTTTGCGATATTTCGGCTGTTTTACAACAAAAAAATACGGTCATTTTCTGCAATGCATATTTTTGACCGAACTGTTTTGCGCGCGCAGTAAATACCGTCCACCAAACTGATAGATGCCGAGGGCGGTGACTTATTTTCTCATTTTTTAAATTATTCTTCGCTACCGGCGTTGGATTGAAGCGTTATTTAACCATATTGTCCTGGACGCAGAAGCGCATAGAACATTATTTCGAATTTTAAACGGCATTTTTGCAGCGGCGAGCCTCCCTCAAGGGATGTTACACATTTAGCTGTGGGTCGACTATCCTCCCGGAAGGGACGTTACAAATTCACCGGGTTAATAAAAGCTTGTTTTTAAATGTGTTTTTACTATTAACTTATTTAAATTTTTCTACAGATTCATGCAGGCCCGGATCTACATTTTTAAAGAGGGGGTGCAGAGTGCGAATTTGCTGCCCTCTAGGAAAATTTTTGAACAAATAAAATCCACTTTTAGAAAATTATTTATTATAGTAGTAAAATTATAATTGATTCTAAAGTTTTATTTTCCTCGACTTTATTTCAGCGAAATCGTTAATTAACATATCATAATTCAGATTGTTGGCCATTTCGCTCTCAATTGATAATATTACCAATCCCGACAAGCGCTCTTGGGACATTGTGGAACGTACAGTATTTGATGAGCTTCATTTTGCTGAAGCTTCTTTCACATGAAGCAGAAGTTGTAGGTAGGATAGGGTTTCATATATTCTAAGAGCTATGCTCAAGTTAAGAAATGCATCCTGTAAATCATTTTTACATATGAGTTTTAATAAATAAAACGGTTGCAATCCAGAAATATGTTTATGTAAGAGTGGTCCGTGTTCTTTAAATACTTCAAGTTCGGAAATAAGTTCCGCTGAATTCAAGTCCATGCCCTATTTTAAGAGCCAAATCGGGTCCATATTTGTTTAAATCATTAGTGCTCATTTGCATTATTGAATCGCCAGTCAAAAATGCAAAATCTGAATTCAGTTTCCTCGCGCTTTCAAGTCTGTGATTGATTTCCATTAACCCCTTGAGTATGATACGACCAAATCTGGTTCTGAAACAATTATCCGTTGAGTATGATACGACCAGATCTGGTTCCGCGTTTTTTTCACTTCTTTGACGTTCTCATATTTATTCATAATTATCTAATTGTTTTACAAAATGATATTTCAATATTCTATATTCGAAATTTCAATGCAATCATTGTGCAGTTGTTCTTTTTATGATTGGTGTAGTAGTTTCGTAGTTATAGTACTTTAAGGTCGATGTCGCCGAAAATCCTGCAAAAGAGACAGATGCATCCATGAAAATACCCATTTACTCCAAGGGTTAAAGTTCGATCCAATGCGCGCAAATTGCGCGCGCACATCGCGTGTGAGGAGAGGGTGTCTCACAGGTTTTTTCTATTGTACTGAGTTTGTTACACGCGATGTTCGACGTACGATGGCCGCCCCCAGTTTTCGCCGCCCGGGGCAAGTGCCCCCTCCTGCCCCCCCCTAGATCCGGCCCTGGATTCATGAGATATGGATATTTAGCTATGGGTTATTGCGGAATTAGAGATAATTAATTGAATTTGAAACGTATGTCATTTTCCTCTTTTATAATTCCCCTTATACAGTTTTCAAATGGTGGACTGAACGCTCAGCTGTATTTTATGGTTATTGAAGGTAATTGATCAATTGTTCTATTTTTTTTAAGGAATGAGATACGGGAGGTGAGCAAGTCGACGTTGAATCCACTCGCTGCAGAGTTTGTCCCGGGAGGGGGCGGCTTTTGTCCCGCGATGGGAGCGTCTACCACCGTCCCGGGACCGCCCTCACCGCCCATAGTTTCCGCACAAGATAACATCAAACCATCATGTGAGTAACCTGTCCTTCGTCCACCCATCTTACAACCGCTCTTTCATCCGCTCTTTGATCTTGTCAAGATCTTATGTAAAAGAAAATTCGTAAATCAAGAGGATCTCACTGAGAAATCCATCGCCTTTATGTCTTCTCCCACTTTGACAGCTAGCAACTCAGAGCTGCTACTTTAACCCTTTGAGTAGCGGCATAATTTCACGGCAGACCGCGGCAATATATTGGAATTTTTTGCAATATCGCCGCGCTCGACATAAAGTACTATAACTATGGAACTACTATAGCCAATCATAAAAAGAATAACTGTGCAATGATGGCATGAAATTTTGTATATAGAATATTGAAATGTCATTTTTTAAAACAATTAGATAATTATGAATAAATATGAGAAAATCGAGAAATTCAAAAAACTCGGCATTTTTAACTTGTACTCTTTCTTAGAAAAATTATCTAAAACTGCGATTTGCGCATCTCAAATTATATGGCTTCGAAGGGGGAGTGAATGGGTGGTAAGGTGAACGCTCACATGTGGCAAGACAGCTGTCCTAAACCTACCACAGCCGGTTCGTAAGTCCGGAATCCACTGCTCACCCCCCAGAAGTGTAAAGAAGTAGTATTATGATGGGCCCGACTCCGGTCGGTGAATTCCATGGCAGCTCCATTTGTATTTATTATTTATTATTACGGAAAAATACGGATCCTTATTTAGAAATTGTAAATACTATAGTGATCTTTATTAGATTCTCTATCAATATTTCCTTTTGCTTATTACAAACAAAAATATTTAGATATTAGCTCATAAAAACCGATAAATTTTTTGATGTTTGACAATGGAATTTTACCTTAAATATCCGCGAAATGAGGCGGGAAATTATTCTATTCGCCGTCTATGTATCTATGGTAATAATAACATATTTGATATGGGTTTTAGGATGCGTTCGAATTAGAAAATAATATTACTGTGCGCTCCGGGAGCAAGTTGCCAATATTGGTCGTTACATAGTCAACGGTGTTCTGATGTGCGACCAAATTTGGTCGTTACGTAGCCGAAGGGTTAAGGATTTTTTGCTCCCGTCTGCAGTATATTTTTCTGCGGCACTGCTTTAATTGTTAATCGTGTTCGTTGTTGCAGTATCAATAGTGCCCGTGGATGACCCACCAGCAGAACCAAAACCGGAATCGCCCTGCGAAGATACAGACCCTTTGGAGAAAGCGCCCAGCGAGATAGCATCTGATATTTCCGAAGACAAGATCGTTGAAACGCCCAAATGCCAAGAAAGCGAAAGCACAGAGTCCAAAATTGAGGAGCCTGCGCCTGTCGCCGAGCAAGAAATTGTTAGTAACAAATGCTTTACTATACCTACTACCTATTGAATCTGTTATTATATGATATACAGGATGATTTCAATTAACCGGTATCCTTTAGGGGGGTGAATCAGTACGAGCAACTAAACGCTCAAGCACCCGGGTGATGTCGTAAATCACTCGCTAACTGCCCGAAGCCCCTCGCGCTTTGCTACTCAAGAGCCCGCTGGCGATAACGTACAATACCTGTCCCGTGTCGAGCCGTTTTTTTCCTCGTTTTTTTTTCAACGTTCCTTGGGACTCAACTTTTTTTGTAAGACTATCTTATATATAAAAATGAATCGCTGTGCGTTAGTCTCGCAAGATCTCGAAAATAGCTAGACCGATTATAATAATTATTTTTTTGCTTTGTTTGCCCTGATTCAGGGGTGGTTTACAAAAAACAATGGGAAATTTAGGAAAAGTTAAAAGAAACAACTGAAAATCGAAAAAATCAAAAGTGGTCATTTTTGGAAATTGGCCACTTTCGATAGATGGCGTTCTCGGCGATCCTATTGTTTGACAGCTGCGCCATCCATAACTGTTATTCATTCCGTGCGATTGTGTAAAGTTTAAAAAAGTCGAAAAGTCAAAAAAGTCGAAAAAGCATTAATATTTCATCATGTAAATTAAATACATTGAATTTATTTTAATTACAAACGACTCATTTAATCACCAAATGAAACAAACCGTACATGATTCGGCCATATTATAGATTTCAATGAATTGGATTTGAAAGGTTGATTAGGATCAATAAACGCTTATGATCAAATCAAGAGTTAAAATCAAATCAATTTTAAGTGGTACAAAGTTCACCGGGTCATCTAGTCAGTCTATATAAATAACTAGCTGACCCGATATAGATATAGTATAACGATACGGATCGTTTCAGCGGTGGGATGAGCGTAGAAGACTTGGGGACAAGACAATCTACTGTCTAGTTCACCAGCAACCCGTTAGAGACCGAAGCCTTACGGCGAGCTACCGGGAAAGGTAACCAGCAGGCAGCCTCGCCCCCTAACAACCAGTTTTGGCAGGATATCTCCGTCTGGAATCAACCGTCAGGATACCTCCGTCCTCCCGGCTGGATACGGGTCCGAAGTCGCTTACGCGACCTCTGAATTATTCTTGAATCTGAATTCTAATTGAATTACCGCTGTATTACAGCGGTAATTCAATTAGAATTTATTGCGGACCCGGGCGTTCTTTGCCAGCAGTGCCACACAGGATCGAGTGGCCCAAGGTCATTTCAAGAGTGGCATGACAACAGGTGAACATCCACTCCCGCTGCTTAGGAGACAGTGTATTTCCATAGACTGCAGACTCCTTCAGGAATTTATTATCAGCGAAATATTATCCGTGATCAAATGTCTACTAATTTTCATGGCGATTGGTTAAACGGTTTAGAACGGTTTAGAAAAATTATCTAAAACCGCGATTTCCGCATCTCAAATTCTATGGCTTCGGAAAGGGGAGTGAATGGGTGGTAAGGTGAACGCTCACATGTGGCAAGACAGCTGTCCTAAACCTACCACAGCCGGTTCGTAAGTCCGGAATCCACTGCTCACCCCCCAGAAGTGTAAAAAAAATAGTATTATGATGGGCCCGACTCCGGTCGGTGGATTCCATGGCAGCTCCGTTTGTATTTATTGTACGGTTATGTTCTTTATTAATATATATAAAATTTTGTTATCCATTACAGAAAGAGGTATCACAATCGCCGGTCGAATCGGAAAGGCCGCCGGCGCCCGGTAAACCGCATCGGGACTCCACCAGCAAAGAAGCGAAACAGTCCAAATCAAAACCCACGTTAGCCGATGTGGTGGGCGGCCCCAAGAAGGGTCAAGACAGGTCTAAATCCACAAAGGTCAACGCCACTGCCGCCAAGGGCAAAGATAGTAAACAGGTAAGTTATATATCAGTAGAACCTCGAATACCCAGTATGTTTTTATATTTTATTTAGTTAGGAATTAATCACTTTTCTTACATTGCTCCTCGACTGTTCAACAAAATGAATAGTGTTTTTCCTGCAGGACTGAAATCTACGAATAGTCACGGCGTAAAGAAAAACCTAACTAAGTCACTTTTGACTATGGGTCGACAAGAAACGGAGACATTAATAACATATATATTAAAATAGTGTACGATTTGTGAGTGTATATGTATATAGATGTATATATAAAATAATTTTATATTTATCTATAAAGTATATATTTATTTATATATGTATGTATATATTTATATGTCTATACCTAAATTTAATATTATTACGCTTTCTTATTCTATATCTAACTTCTCAAATGTAAGTTACGAAAACCACTATACCTTTTTTTATATTAAGCCTACCTTAGTACAGGCGAGGCCTAGTTAGGATGGCTTTGAATTTTAAAAATACATGTAATATTATAGATAAATAAAGAAATTTGAATTTGAACTATAAAACATTGTTTT
The DNA here is from genome assembly GCA_944548615.1 of Micropterix aruncella. Lineage (NCBI taxonomy): Eukaryota > Metazoa > Arthropoda > Insecta > Lepidoptera > Micropterigidae > Micropterix > Micropterix aruncella. The sequence continues at coordinate 13,801,832 of OX155979.1, forward strand.
TGCTTATAAAAATAACAGGAACCGAATGGCAAAACCTTAACCTTTTGCTTATTTGATTCTGTCGCCCAACTGGGACTATCCCGTTCGAGGATGGACAGGACTCTAATTTTACAATAAATTATGTAAAAGTTTTATTAAAATGCTCATAAAACTAAATTGCCCTAAAATATGATCCTCAAAAAAAAACTATCAAATAGAGTGAGACAATCAGAATTGACCTAAAACTAAAGTAAATAGTAAGATAAAACGGTGAATACCGAATCTATCGCGGACCATGGCATCCTTTGCCCGGCTGTTCACCCAGGATCGGGTAACCGATGGTCGTTTCAAGAGCAGTCGCCATAAGGTCCGCAACCACCCCCGCTCTATAGGAAACAGTACTGCTTCCAGACTCCCCCGACTGTTAGTCAGAGTGGGAGCTAAGGGGCCCTTGCTGAGTTGGCCACGAAGACCCATTTTGTTCAGGGTTGGTCACACTCACGGGTTAACACCCATCCGACGGCCTCCACGCATGAAGTGTGAGCCCGGGCAGGACTCCTCTGGCCTTAGGGTTAGTTTCCCCTAGGAATCAACCTTCTGGCGCTACAAGAATTAATAAATGAAAAGAATTCCTGGGTCATCTAAACTTCTTACTACAAGACAGCCTTCTTAAATCAAGCACATTCGGTCGTAAGGCCCAAAACAAGGCAATGAATTTTACGGTAATCTTGTTCGATCTTATTGTTTTTTTTTTTTTTTTAGGGGAAGAATGAAGCTAAGTTGGAACAGAAAAGGAAAGAATCTCCTCAGCCACCTGCTCAAGATAAAACAGTCAAGGAAGACATAACGGTAATGCCAGTTAATACTAACTCTCTTTTTCTAATCTCAGAAGAGTTCTTGTGTACGTCTACTCTTAATAACAGGAGTTTAGTTAAACGTTCAGTTTTGATTACTCCTCACATGGTCAAAAAAGCAGTTATAGAATCTCAGATATACATTGAGTTGTGTCAATTACAGGAGTGAACGTAAAAGATAGATCGAAATTCTTTATTGCACTATAATCTCTTACAGCCAACCTTTGTGGAAGTGTATAGGTGTGTATCCATTAGTTTGCGCATCAACTCTGCTCCGCACATCTGCAACTGCTCCAGTAGTGAATACGTTTGCGCTCCTGGAGGGTGCAACGTTGCACGCTACGCGGCCAGTGCTCCACGCGGTGGCGGTAAATGCTGCGTTCAGTAAAAGCAAATCCGTCACTATGGAGTGGGCCGAAGAGAAATGTATAACTAATCGAGGAGTACCAATAAATAAAATACAAACGGAGCTGCCATGGAATTCAGTGACCGAATTCGGGTCCATCATATAGTATTATTACACTTCTGGGGGGGTAAGCAGTGGATTCCGGACTAACGACCGGCTGTGGTAGGTTTAGGACAGCTGTCTTGCCACGTGTGAGCGTTCACCTTACCACCCATTCACTCCCCCTTCGAAGTCATAGAATTTGAGATGCAGAAATCGCTGTTTTAGATAATTTTTCTAAGGAGGAGTTGATTATTTTCCTGTAGAGACCAAGATCTTTAAAAAGGTGCTGTGGGATCTTTATACAGTGCTGTGGTATCCGAAGGATGAAAATTTTCAAAATAAATTCTGGCGACGACATGTTCGCTCAACGTTCGAATGAAAACTGCGGAGCACTCGTCGTTCTTGAGTTGATGCGTGCACCGTCTCCATTTGAGCAGTTGCTGGTGCGTGGAGCAGAGTTGATGCGCGAACCTAATGTATACCCACCTTAAGAATTTAAAAGACCTAGTGGACATAACTAAGATAACACAGTCAAACTACGCCAGCAACTCGTAAGAATCCGTCGCCTTCCTCCGAGGGACTAAGAAGAGTATTTTTATTTATATATTTTATTGGAAATATCAAATTAACCATTTACAATAATTATAATATTAAAACAAATGGCAAAAACTTTCCTCTTTCATTCACTGGCTAGTGCTGCCCAACTGGGATATACCCGTTCCAGGGCAAGCAATTTATATTTTTTACATTTAAAACGAGGGTCGATAAACCAACCAAACAATAATAATAATAATAATTAATAAAATATATATATAATAATAATAAATATATATAATAATAAAATTTAAAAAAAAAAAATACGTGTGGCACTCGGGGACTGCCGCGGTAAAGCTATTGCATAGCATTTTTAACAACTTATGCAATTATAATTATTTATTTATTTTATTTTTTCTGATATCAGATAACTGCGCTCTATCGGAAAACGTTGAAATTATTCCGAATCATTTGCGGCTGCGGAAGCAAATGATTCGGAATTTTTTATTCGATAAAGCAAAAAAACCGGATTATTCGAAAAAAATCGTAGATAAATAGATAGATAATTAAATTATCTTTAAAATGGTGCAGGTTTCATAATAATACGCCAGATAGTATTTGCGTAGTAGTCGTTTTTGTGTTCGGTTAGACCTAATTTCACAAATTAATTACACTATGTAATTCAAACAAAATCTAAAATATTCAAAGCTAAGAATATTAGGAAAATGTTCTTGTTTAACATATATTTTTTTCGAATTGTAAGCTGTACTCGTTTAGACGTAATTATCAGTTTAAAATCATTAATTTTCGTTAAGAAATTTCTTTATTCGGTCGCCGCTCTGGCCTTAGGCCCGCGATAAAAGCTATGCAATAGCTTAAAAATTACAATATTATATAGGAAATAGAAATACTAAATACATTAGAATACATATATACACACATACATACATATAAACACAATGTATGTTAAGTCAACTTCAACTTATTCTACTACATCGATCATGGCATGGATAGATAAACGCTCTTCTTGCAACAGCCATTTATTTATTTTGCTTTTAAACAAATGGCAATTGGGGCTGGTTTTTATGTCACTGCTTAATTTATTGTAAAGTCTTGTAGCTATGAAAGAGTAGTGTCGCTGTCCGAAAGTCGTCTTCATCCTAGGTACATTCAAATTATCACTCAGGAGTTGTCTAGTAGGTTTCGTGTGCGTAATAATAAAAGATTTATTTTGTTTGGCCACGAAAACCCAACGTAGTGCAGTTTTAATAAATAATAACCTAGCATCCAAAACTTGAGCCTCTTTAAAGAGTTCATTAGAAGAATATTGATGAGGTTTGCAAAATACATTTTTGCGCTGTTATTAGTGGCATCAGGAGGGTTTTGCAGCACCCACCCCACCCAATTATACCATAGTTAATAAGGGTTTCACATAATGCAAAATACACTATGGTTAGTGTTCTGCGATCCAGAATACTCATCATCTCTTTCAAAAATCAAAATCAAAATCAAAATGTTCTTTATTCATATAGACACAATTAAATATTATTTTTAATTTATGTTCTTATGATGCGTCCAAGCCTTACTCCCAAGCCGTTTTGTCATTTACATAATCAGATATTGTATAGTATGCTTTTTTATACAATTTTGCTTTGACGGTAGCTTTAAACTTATTTACAGATAGTTCTCTAATAGTATGAGGAAGTTTGTTATAGAAGCGTATACATTGTCCCAAAAAAGAATTGCTTATTTTGTGGAGACGAGTAGCACGTACAACAAGGTTATGCTTATGTCTAGTATTAAAATTATGAGTGTCGCTTTTTATTTTAAACTTGTCAATATTCTTGTGGACATACAACAGATTTTCGTATATATATTGTGATGCAACAGTAAGAATATTTATCTCTTTGAATTTTTCTCTAAGTGAAACTCGAGGACCAAGTTTATATATAGCTCTTACAGCACGTTTCTGTAGTATAAAGATGTTATTGATGTCCGCACAGCTTCCCCAGAGAAGAATCCCATAGGACATAATGCTGTGAAAGTAACTAAAGTATACAATTCTTGCTGTATCTACATCAGTCAGCCGCCTTATTGTTTTAACTGCGTATGCCGCAGAGCTAAGTTTTCCTGACATTTTCTCAATTTGTGGGCCCCATTGTAATTTGGAGTCAATTGTTATCCCTAGAAACACAGTTGAAGCAACAGGCTCCAGTCTAGTTCCATTTATTTCTACATTGGTTTGTACCTGCTTAACATTGAAAGTATAACCAAGGGTTCTCACTTTCTTTGACACTGTATTGACTTGCTCTTCCCATCGCAATTTCCAGCGGTCAAACCAGATTTGGCTGAATTTCTCCATCCTCCAGTGTGGTCACATATTTGAAGTCGCTTACACGGCAGCTACCTGGTAGCTGTAATTTGGTTATAATTTATCGTGAATCATCACTGAGAGGTGCTCTTTATGAGAGGTTCCACTGTATACAGGGTGAGTTTTAATTAACCCCTCACGTTGCGAGGTAAAAACTCACCTATCACTTTTGCGCGCGACATATTCGCGCAAAAAATCGACGCGAGTCAACGGCCTTGAGAAAAACGATCATAACTTATAAACCACTAATCGGATTAAAAAAAGATAAATAGAAAAAAGATCGCATTGAAATTTGACATATAAAACATTATAACCTTATCTCGTAAAACAATTAAGATAATAATGAATAAATATTACAAAATTGGCAAACTGAAAAAACTCGCCTATAAAATCATTTCGATTTTTTTGTAAATACAGTTTTTGTAAATATCAAAAATTGTAAATACAGTTATGTTCTTTATTAAATGCTTTACCAAAGCGATATTTTTTTTTTACTTATTTGCATACAAAAATACGGAAAAAATATTTATTTATTCAGCCAAGAAAAATTGTATGTATTCTCGTAAAAAAAAATTTTTTTAATTTTTAATTTGTGACTACTTATGGTATTTTTTTATATGAAATTCTTTCAAAATAACTTTATTACTACATCACTTCTTCTTAGAAATCACACCAGAACTTTGAGCTTTGTCTGATATTATAGAAAAATCTAAAGTTTTGAGAGTTTCCGACTTCCGAACCTAATAATAAACTTTGAATGCCCATAATATAAAATTCGTTAGATTTTTTCAATTATATTGTCTTATCATAGACTTATTATATGTCTAATAACTAATTACTATACTCCAAAGAGTCACATTTCATCGAAAAACTACGGAAAATCGCACTTTTTTCTCTCATAGTAATTATCAAAACAAGTTTCATTTTCGCGAGCCATATTAGAAAACAACATATAATGTTCAAAATACGCCTAATTATGTGATAACTTAGGATGTAAATGAAGCAATACCTATTTTATTAGTAAATTAAAGCGACATTACGTCATGTTTCGCGATATAACGGGATATTTCACAAACATTACAAAATAAATACGGCCATATTTCGCTCGCCGTTTGGTTTTGCCAATGTGTTTTCTTCGAAAATTCGTGAAAAACAGCAAATGGGCTGTGTAAATTGTTTAATCCTAAGGCCTAAACTACTTAAAAATGGAAATTACTTACTTTTATCCGGTATGCACTGCACTTATATACACAAAACAATTCACAACACAACACGTCGCGGAATTATACGCCGCCGCGAATGGGCAGTTCGCGACTGTCGTCAGAAATGAGGTCATTGATTTTGTAAGGGATGTAGTAATTCATATTTCTAACATCGCATGCGGCAATCGAGCAATTTCATAGTGTTGCATATTTGGCTATATTATGGCATCATTCGATAGAATATACAATCGCATTTCGAAATTTAAACGACATTTTCTTGAGCGGCGAGCGCGATATCCCGTATGGGATAGTTTGGATTTCAGCCGGCCGCCATACATATCCCGCAAGGGATGTTAAGTGCCTAGCGGGTTAACCGGCATCCTTGAAAGGGGTGAATCTGTACAAGCAGATAAACAACTTTAAAAAAAAAAAAATTTGAAAATTTTCCTTTTCTGAAAAATAGTATAAAAAGCACTGAGCATGATGCGCTACCTAGCGGTACGGTAAAATATCGCTGATATCGGATAATAATGTCTAGACATATTCTAGCTGGCTGCAAGGTGGCATCTTCCAAGGATCGTAGCGTCATGAAAATTGGCAACTGTATGTAGTTCTGATGAGAATACAATAATATGGTACTGTCGAACTGATCTGATGATGGAGTCGGAAGATATGAACTGGAACTTCACGATGGAACATCGTATCATAGCTGTGTTTGGACTTGTTAGAAAAGTCTTGGAATGAACTTTGACCTCGATTAGGTTTCAAGGTCTGATGATGAAGCCGGAAGATAGGCACTGGCATTGCATGATGGAATATCGTATCTTAGCCAAGTTTGGACTTGTTAGAAAGGTCTTGTAATAAACTTTGACCACGATTAAGTTTCAAGGTCTGATGATGAAGCCGGAAGACAGGAACTGACATTCCATGATGGAATATCGTATCATAGTCGTGCTTGCACTTGTAAGAAAGGTCACGTAATGGACTTTGAACACGATCAGGTTTCAAGGTTATAACAAACCGTTTTTGGTTTTTACGTGCATTTATAAAAGCGTGTTTTTAGTGTTTTTTTTTTAAACTATTAATTTATTTCTCATGAACATGAATCTTACTTTGCTGATCTAGATTTAGTTCTTGCGAACCCCTGGTGGTCCGCGGACCACGGGTTGGGAACCGCTGCTGTAAAATGACATTATATCAAGCTGATCTCATATTATATATGATGTTATCATATCATATATGACATCATATCATATATGATATATCATATATGATATCATATCATATATGATATGATATTGTATATGATATGATATCATATTAAGGTACAGATATATTAGGTAGTACCTAATATATCTTTTGTCTTTTCGTAGGTGTGTCAGCCACAATCGGAGAGTGTCTCTTCTTCAAGCAACATCCAGCCGTCGGTCCCAAAGCCGATAAACTACGCAGCGGCAGCCAAGGCCAGGGCTCAACCCAGGAAATAAGTGTACCACAGTGCTGAACAGTATTCTGCAAAGGAGAATAACCCCCTACCCCCCCCCCCCCCCTAATTCTTAACAAAAAAAAAGTGACATTAAATCTCTTTAGGCTGGAACGATACTGGAGTCGGCCGCCGTGCGAGATACGCATTTATACGTGAAATATTTCGACTTTTGTATCCGTGAACTATGGCGATTGTTGAAAAATTGATTATCAGACAGTCTTAATTTTTTGTTGAAGATTTGTAAACTGTTGATTTTAAATTTCTGCACTACACAGTGTGCGCCGTTGAATTTCATAGTGTGGCCATTCAATTTAATGCAATATTTATCGCGATGATGGGCATTGACGTTTCCCGTTGGTGTGGCCCCAGCATTATTATTTTGAGTTTTAAAAAATCAACACTAAAAAAAATTGTAATGATACGACAACATGTTGAAGGAACGCGATAGAAATAGTCGAAATGTGACAATTAGCGGGCTTGTTTTATTAACAAATGCGTTTACAAGGTCGAAGGCTTCTGCCAAGTAGCGCCGTTCCTCTCCGCCTGCCTAAAATATACGAGATTTAAAAAAAAAAAATATAAAATTATAAACACCAATGTATTATATTGATTAAAGCGTAGTTTGTAGAGTACGGAGGGAATTTGGACTATGTAAATATTTTTGAATCGTTGTAAAAATATTTTTGGCTTTGCGAATAATTATAGATTTTTATACGAGAGTAAGTGCAAACTTTTGCTGTAGCTTTTTGTACACATAGCTGTTGTAGCGCGAGGTCCAGATGTGTGATTTCTGCGTTCGTTTTGTTACTTCATTGAAATGTTTTTTTTTTTTTTTGTTTGTAGAAGACGACACTGAAGGCTTGATAGCCATGATTTTTTAAAAACAGTTTTCTAACTCACATTTGAGATAGACCCACACTCTATATTTTGACACAGCGAAAAACAGCCCGTTCACACTATTACGGTTTTATGGATCTGTTCTCTGATATGGTTTAACCGTTGGATATGGGTAACAGCGGACGAGCCCGTCACCTCAGGAAGTTTTAACGATTAGTCGTTCTATCTCTCTGGAGTGAGCGCAGAAGGCTTGGACGAGGCCTTAACCGCGAGATAGCCAGGAGTGTTACCCGGCGGGCTTACACTCGCGCCCTTACTACCAATTGTGACCAGATTACTCCGGTCTCTCGATTGGTTACGAGCTCGAGGTCGCTTGCGCGGTCCTCTCCCTTACGAAGCGGTGAAACGGTGTTTACCGAATCTATCGCGGACCACAGCGTCCTTTGCCCGGCTGTTCACCCAGGATCGGGTAGCCGATGGTCGTTTCAAGAGCAGTCGCCGTAAGGTCCACAACCACCCCCGCTATATAGGAAACAGTACTGCTTCCGGACTCCCCACTGTTAGTCAGAGTGCGCAATCGATTGGCTTATGCCGCACGGTGCGCAGACCGTCCAGGAGCGCCAGAAGATTGATTCCTAGGGGAAACTAACCATAAGGCCAGAGTCCTACCCAGGCTCGCACTTCATGCGTGGAGGCCGTCGGATAGGTGTTGAGCCGTGAGTGTGACCAACCCTGCACAGAATGGGTCTTCGTGGCCAACTCAGCAAGGGCCCATTAACTCCCAAAAAGAACAGCGAGTAAAAAAAAACAGCGAGTTATCTATCTTGCGATTGCAGACACTGCCCTTCTCCCGCTTTCTCGTCCCACCACCTGCCATGCGTCCACGTACGGTGCCCGACACAACAACCGTTAGTTTTCAGTGACTAGGACTAGAGAATTCCACTATTTGTCTCTTTCATACACCTACGTACCTAATTACACTAGAAAGAATACACATCCTCATGGTAGATTTTGAGAATGTTGCCAGTCGTAAAATATGTGTCGGTGCGCAGTGAATGATTTCATACGTTTTAACCCCGCGAGCCTCAGAGGGACCGATCGGACTCAAACGTAAAAGCACAGTTGCGCCTCGTTGGGACCGATCGGACTCTAAAGTTAGTATTTTAAAGTTTTAATATGCAACAATTCTAAAGTGCAGCAACGGTTTGGAAGAAATTAATATTTTGGTCAGCCGCCATAATAAAACTAAAATTTCCATAATTATACATAGTCTTTCAAAGACATGCGCTCGCGAAATCTCCCGGCTCGAGGGGTTAAACACTGTAAATGTCACATGACAATGTTAATAATTCAGATGTAGCTTATAAAACAACATGAAATTGACTAACCAAAAAAAGGGTAATTGTGCAAAAAATATGTACTATACATATATAATGAAAAACAACCATCCAAAGACAAGTTTGACAAAAATGACACCTACCTGTCAACAAATCGTATTTCTTCGCGATCTTATCTGTACTCCGCCTCAGTGCAGTTGTAATCATTTACTTTAAAACAGTCAATTACTTCATACGAAGATGAGTGATCTAATTGTTGACGATTTCAGCAATGTTACTGTCAAGATTAAGGAAAATGTCATTAAAAATGAGATCTACGATTCTGATGATTCAAATTTTGATATTCCTCTGAGCAATTTCATGCCGGATGAGCGAGGTAATGGTTGATTCTGCGAAGATGAACATCTTTTCTACCTCAGTGCATTCGCAATCATTTACTCGAAAACAGTCAATTACTTCATACGAAGAAGAGTGCTTTTTTTTAAAAGTGATTTATATATAAACAGATTTTTATGTTAAAACGGTAACTTTATTCATACAAATATAAATGAGAAAATTATGAATGATTACAGCAATATGATTGTGGAAAATTGTGGAAATTGAGGAAAATGTCGCCATTTAATATGACGTCTACGATTCTGATGATTTGGATTTTGATATTTTTCTGAGCGATTTTATACTGGATGAACAAGGCAATGTGATTGAATTCTACGAAGGTGAAACTCGTTTTATTAACCCTTCAAGCCCCGCGACTTCTATATCGAAGTCAACTGAACGCGTCCAGGAAAAGTGATTTGATTGGGTTTTTCGTGTCATTCCGTATACAGTTATATTTTATTTAAATGCACGATGATATTTGTATCATCGTGCATTTAAATAAAATACAACTGCATACGGAATGACACGAAAAACCCAATCAAATCACTTCTCCTGGACGCGTTAAGTTAACTTCGATATCGAAGTCGCGGGGCTTGAAGGGTTAAGCCAGAATTAATCGGAGGAGAAACATCTGGAAGCATTAATATTGGCGATAACGGATCTAGTGTCGAAAGTGTCAAATTGCATGTTTGTCTGAAGTGCGATAGGACATTCCCTCTTATAAATCAACATATTAATAGTGTTCATAAAAAATACCCACGTGGAGAATGCGATTGTACTTTTACGAGACAAGGGAATTTGAAAGGACATGTAGAAGCAGCTCACAGGGAATTGAAGAAATAGTCATGTGAGGAATGCGATTGTGCTTTTACAGGTCAAAAGGATTTGAAAAGACATGTAGATGCAGTTAGAAAATTGATTAAACACTCAAGTGGGGAATGCAACTGGGCTTTTACAGGGAAACAACATTCAAAAAGTCATCGCAGTGAATAAAAAATATGCATATACACACCAAGTGAGTATCCATTAGGTCGGCGCATCAACTCTGCCCTGCGCATCTGCAATTGTTCAAATGGAGAGGGCGCATGCATCATCTCAAAAACAACAAGTGCTCCGCAGCTTTCATTCAAACGTTGAGCGAACATAGTTTTCCTGGGCTGTTTCCCGCACTTGGCCTCTTGATAGGGCCGTTGTGCGTGGCTCATGTTTCTATTTATGTTACTCCAGCCAACCCAGGCTGTCCCAGAAGGTTAGCAGCCTGTTTAGGTTGCTACAGGCGTTCGCGACAGATGCTGGAGATTGTAGTATTTTTGTCCGTTGCTCAGCCACGCTCCTGCATTCCGTGAGCACGTGCTGTGGCGTTTCTTCCTCCATGCATCTGCATAGAGGGCTGTCTGTCACACCTATAGTAAACAGGTGTTTGTTTAAGAGACAGTGGCCTGTCATAGTACCTATGACTTTACGGATTTTGTCCCTTTTTAATCTGGTGAGGTTGCGGGCAAGTTTTTTAGACGCTTCCGGAACCGCGTGCTTTGTTTGCCTGCATCCTGTGTTTTTTTTTTCCATTCTTTAAGGTGGGTTTCGTCGGTGTTCCTGCGTAGCCATGTTTATATTTGGGCCTGGGGTATGGGCATCGAGGGTTCCGCTCCATATACTATTTCCTTTGATCCCCTTTTGGCCAGTTCGTCTGCCGCGTCGTTGCTTAGTGAGTCGCTGTGCCCTTAAATCCATTGTAGGGTCACTATTTGACCTCGCAATGGATTGAAGCGCATTGTGGCGTTCCAGTACAAGGACAGAGTTATAGTATTTTTTGCGAGCACTTGTAGCACGGAGGCACTGTCGGAGACAAATTTCAAGCTTAGGTCTCCGACATCTTTGGCTGCAACTGCCTGTGCTGCTCTGGTGATGCCAATGCATTCTGCTTGGAAGATCGTATTTAAGTTGCCTAGGGTAGTTGATATTTTGATGTTTAGATCATTTTAGAAGACGCCGGCTCCGGTACCTCGAGTGGTTTTGGAGCCATCTGTGTATATCCTTACTTCATTTGTGCAAGAGTTATCTGCGTTGAGCGAACGTGTCGTCGCTAGAACTAATTTTTAAATTTCTCATCCTTAGCATCCCACAGCGCTATAATTTCGGTACTTCTCGATTAGAGCCTAGAGATTTCTCTTCGGCCCACTCCATAGCGATAAATTCGCGTTGATTGAACGCCATACGCAACGTCTTACTTTGATCGCGTCCACGAACACACTTCGCACCACTGTGTTCGCAGCATTTACCGCGACCGCGTAGAGCGCTTGTTGCGTAGCATGCAACGGTGCACACTCCAAGAGCCCGAATTTATCTATTACGGGGGCAGTTGAAGATGCGCAGAGCAGTCATTTAAGGGGCAGGTCATTTAAGGCTCCGTCATACAAAATGCCAATGCAACTTACTCTTGAATTAAAAAAACATAGTGTCAGCATAGTGTCTCAAGACATGGACAGAACAAACCGTAGACTGTCTTGTCCCTAAGATTGCGTTCGCACTACGGTTCAAAGAATGATTATACGGGGTGTTATTACTGCACGGGCTTTTTTTTTTCTGTGGGTGAATCATTACAACGTGGTAAACAACTTTTAATAAATTTTTTTGGAAAAAACAAAAAAAAAAATATTGGTAAAATGCAATGATTACTGTTGAATTAACGTATACACTGAATAGAATAGTGATATATTTCTTTTTATGACGTCAGACGAAAAAACGAAAAAAATGTCTAAAATTTTGGCTTTACCAACCCATAAGCATTTCAGTATAATAACAGACGAACGTAGCAATAATGCAGTGAGCTCTTAGACTATTAAGCGCCGGCGGGCTTTGCGTATTATGGGCTATGCGAAATGTACCTTCTGTTTCAATGAGCGCGTTTCTGTCGTGTAATCAGCCTATTTAAAAATGCGATAGATGGCACTAATAATAGAATGTTATTATTGTTATCATTGGTTAAATATAAGGTTTTTATAATCCATCAGTCCTTTATAAAAAAAATGTGCATTATCAATATTATTATAGATGGCCAAATAAATTGCTGTTAGTTTCGCCCGACTGCTATCAGCGCAATCTGCATGTCGCTGGCGCAGAAGGGTTGCCAAAACGTACTATGGCATTGAGCAATCTATTGCCCTATATAATCAATGCTCATATATACGTTAACAATATTAAGAATACACAAAGCCCGCTCTTGACTTAATCCACATTTTTTGTCTGCATTTTCTCAGGTTTTTTTTTTCGACTTAGTATATTGACTTAGTATACTAATTATTTAACGAATTTCGAATGCTGGCGTTGTCGAATTGTGTAGAATTGAAATGCGGTGCTGCGTGCGTCGTTCTTCCCCAGATGCTCAGTCCATACGCCTCCGGCTTAATCCTTTTAAGGGGCGATTTCCAGGGCCAATATAGTTTCTGCCATTTTTAATAACGACTGCATTTACACAAAAAGTATGTCTTCTAAAGTTATTATCATTTTTATTGTTTATTCTGGACAGGCAGCCTTGCTAATTCGTCCAGATCAGATCTTGTAAGGCTAGCCATAAACAATATTAACCCGTTGAGTATGATATGACCAAATCTGGTTCTGAAACAATTATCCGTTGAGTATGATACGACCAGATCTGGTTCCGCATTTTTTCACTTCTTTGACGTTCTCATATTTATCCATAATTATCTAATTGTTTTACAAAATGATATTTCAATATTCTATATTCGAAATTTCAATGCAATCATTGTGCAGTTGTTCTTTTTATGATTGGTGTAGTAGTTTCGTAGTTATAGTACTTTAAGGTCGATGTCGCCGAAAATCCTGCAAGAGACAGATGCATCCATGAAAATACCCATTTACTCCAAGGGTTAGCAAGATTTTGATACAAATCGAGTCTGTTTTTAAATTGATTGACAGAGCTTGCACTAATCGCTTCAAATAGTAGTTTATTTCACATGTTCACCACTTTATTTTGCAGATTGTTCTTAACCCTTGGAGTAAATGGGTATTTTCATGGATGCATCTGTCTCTTTTGCAGGATTTTCGGCGACATCGACCTTAAAGTACTATAACTACGAAACTACTACACCAATCATAAAAAGAACAAATGCACAATGATTGCATTGAAATTTCGAATATAGAATATTGAAATATCATTTTGAGGCCTTACACGAAATTTTGCGCATTTCGTGAATTTATGTAATTTTGCAGACGTGAATTTAAGGTTAAAATACTGTATTTCTATAAGTTTTATTGCACAACATAAAAGATCATTTATATTATTATCTAATGAGTGAGCTACTATTTTGAAAATTATTATAGAATTTTGATTAATTGACCTTAAACCGGCGACTGTTTGTGAATTTTTGCTGTAAGAGGTTTAGAATATAACATATTTACGAATCGTTTTGGCATCTAAACGGTATGAAAAAATTACAATGTATTGTTGTGAAAGTCCTCTATATAATAAGTGAATCACTTTTTACTACTTTCATATAAAATTGTTGATAAAAAAAATATTTAACTTTGTGAATTTTTTTAGAAAATGGGCGAAGAATTGCTTTTGATTTTGGCCTTTTAGAACTCTCGTTCATAAAATAAAATCAACAGAAATAAACTTTAGTTCAATATCAATCCATTTCCTCAAAAAAAAAATGCAAAACATTAATTAAAATTGGCAATAAAGTCTTTTGAAACAATCTAATTCTCGCGTTATGATACGATTCACGCCTCAAGGAGCGCTTCCAAAGGGTGAACGTATCTCTTTGGCTCCGAAAATCCTACCTACCTATAGTTATATTATACCATTGATTATAGAGGTATCACGGCCCACATCGATTTCGTACACGGCCTCTTAACAGGATTAGATTTAAATTTTGCACGGTAAAGTTATTTGCTGTGACCTCTTTGGACGAGTTGTTTTGACGTCGAATTTGTGAATATTCTCTTTAGCCCAGGTTCTGTCGTAATAATTTGTGAGAATTTTAAATGTCTCAATCTGATCCCCTCTTTGTCTTCATTGTTTGGTCAGACCAAGTAATTCCAAGCAATCTTCATTATTCCTATTCTTCAGGCCCACTGCCATTTTCACTGCCATTTTGGTTGCCCTTTGCTGCACCTTTTCCAGGATATACAAGTATACATCATTGCATGAGTAGAGGTTCCAGAGCTGATAGCCATACTCAAGAATAGGTCTCAGATATACCTTAACCCTTCAGGCCTCGCGACTCGCGGTTAACCCTCAGTTTGACTGCGATGTCGCAGTCGCGGGGCCTGACGGGTTAAAGATCTTTATAAATTGTGTGAGAGTAGTCAGTCCAAGTAGAATTTTAGAATATCTGTAAACAAAGTTTTTTTCTTTTTGGAAAATTGGCAGAAACTACTGGTCTGCAGAAATCAATCAACCTCCCTGATAGACGCACGCACACCCCAAAGAAAATGTCCACTTTTATTTGTAATTTATATTGTTTTCCTAGTGTGCTCTATATATTAAACATGTACACGGTTTTATTATTTTCACGAGGGTTTATTCACTATTAAGGGTGTTTTTTCTTAAGTATAACTATTCGATCTTAGCTCATAATTTGGGTATATTTTAATCATCGATTTGATGAAACTGCGATGAAATCGGTGTACACGTTCTGCGATCTGTCTAAAAGTATTTGACAGCGTCGACCTTTCATCGATATCTTGCTGTAAATGCACATTTCATCGCATTTTTAACATGTGTATAGTTTTATTCGTATCGCAAAATATTGTAATATTTACGACTGAGTTATTAAAAAAAATGGTACTAAAAGTTGCTTGTATAGCTATTTTAACATATGTGTAATCGGTGCGTTCTTGTTCATTTTAAATAGTAAAATTGCATCTTTCAAAGTTTCTTTTCAGCCATACTTGACCATACATTTGGGACATTTGGCCCAGGGTACGACGAATCAACAATATTCATCTGATATCTATGCATTGATATTTATCATACTACAGTAGAACTCTAATTAACCGAATCAATTGGGACCGGACCCCATTAGGATAATCAAAAATTCGGATAATTGGTTTTTTTCCCATAAAAAGAGTCTAATTTAATAAATTACTATATGTACTTGAATGTTCCAAATGGAAAAAAAATATATTTTTAAAGAAAAAGAGCTGATGGTCCCGTGTCTACTTCAACTTTATTACGGTCAAAATTTCAATCCAATCAAAAATCATTCTTCGTCTTCGCCCTCTACCAAAACTCTCCTTAACCCCTCAAAACAGTAACGTCCCGAATCGGGTACGATGTATTGTAGTCAATGCTCAGTAACATCTCAAAACGGGTACGAGCGCGGCGCGACAAACCGCGCTCTCAACGAACTGAATTTACACCAAAATCACAGTGCAACCACCCCCTGTTAGATATGTGAGAAAGACGGATAAATTCTGTATTGTACGTACGATTATTCAGTCGTGCTTCTCGCAGTCTAGAATCCCTAATATAATTGTTTGTATTCTGGGGGCGCTCAGTCGAGTACTGCCATTGTTCGGATCTGTGCTTCTCTTCGGATATTATGTAGCTTCTCTTCGGATATATGTATGAAAAGAAATAAAATGAACTAATAGATTTGGTAAAGCATGTAATAACGTACACAAATGTGTTTACAATTTCTAGAGAGGGTTTCGTATCTTGAGATAAAACGTCGATATCGCTGAATAAGTGAGTTTTTTTCAGCTCTCACTTTCTAATAGCTGATTTATGTACACTCTTGCGCGAGGCGAGGTGCGGGGCCATACGAGTAAACAAACGGAACAGAGGCAAAGCTTCTAAAGAGCGTACAAATTTTTTACCTACTTTGCTAGAAGCTTTGCCTGTGTTCCGTTTGTTTACCATGTGGTCCCGCGCCTCGCCTCCCGCCTCGCTCGAGAGTAAATGAGCTATAATAATTATTCATAATTATCTAATTGTTTTACACAATGAGGTTTTAATGTTTTATATTTCAAATTTGAATGCGATCATTCTACAATTATTCTTTTCATGATCCATCAAGTAGTTTCTTTCTTATGATCGTTTTTCTAAAGTGCTATATTTTTGACTTTGAACTCTCAGAAATGACAGGTGACTGCCAAGATTTACACCCGCTGCTTGAGAGGTTAAAAGTCGCCTTCCGTAATGGCGTTTCATGGTTTTGATAACAGACTGGTCTGTTGGTTGCAACAAGCTTGTGACGTTTGGAGGTAAAAAGATCGTTTTAAACTGGCCATTCCCTTTTTCAAACAATTCTTCGGTGGGAGGAGTTGGTGCATTATCAACAATCAGTACGTTTCCGTATAAATTTTTTTTCATTTAAATTTCTGATTATCAGCGATTCGGATAATTGGAGTTCTACTGTATATCGTCTGTGATAAGCCAGAATATTGTGACGTTTAACCCTTCAGGCCTCGCGACTCGCGACTCGCAGTTAACCCTCAGGTTGACTGCGATATCGAAGTCGCGGGGCCTGAAGGGTTAATTAAAGTCACATTTTTCAACCGAATTGTAACCGGGCGTAATATTGCAACTGCCGTTTGAAAGATTATGTCAACCAAAGTTACAGTATTAAGGCTGTCACAGACTGCTGCGCACGCCCACGGCTCACCTGTGGCTTCAGCTTTGTTCAGTACCAGCTGTGCCTTTAGCTTTCATCTGTGGCAATACCAGCTGTGGCTTTAGCTTTCACCTGTGGCTTTAGCTTTGTTTAATACCAGCTGCCATACAAATCAACACTGCTCTAGTTAGTTAGTTAGTTTTCCTGGGCTATTTCCCGCACTTGGCCTCTTGATTGGGCCGTTGTGCGTGGCTCATGTTTCTATTTATGTTACTCCAGCCAACCCAGGCTGTCCCAGAAAGTTAGCAGCCTGTTTAGGCTGCTACAGGCCTACGGGACAGATGCTGGAGATTGTAGTATTCTTGCCCGTTGCTCTGCCACGCTCCTGCATTCTATGAGCACATGCTGTGGCGTTTCTTCTTCCTCCATGCATCCTCTGCATAGAGGGCTGTCTGTCACACCTATGGTAAACAGGTGTTTGTTTAGGAGACAGTGGCCTGTCATAGTACCTATGACTACGGATTTTGTCCCTTTTTAATCTCCTGAGGTTGCGGGCAAGAACACTGCTCCGCATGATAAATATCCAATATTGATATATTTCAAACCCTGAAATATTCTCAGCCAGAGGCTAATATACATTTGGTGATAATAAAGAAAACGTACGCAAAAAGAGCATTTAAAATGAACGCAATGGAATGACACCGAATAAAATTAAATATTTTCAATTAAAATCGCAATTTTGATTGTTAGTAGCTTAAAACTACCACAGTGCTATTAGGCATACTTACGAAATTTGCTTAGAAAAGAAATTTATCATAGTGATCATTACAAAATTATAATAATCACCTAGTCCGAGTTGGAAATGCTGGTAAGATGGTTTCCCTAAGGATTTGGCCTTGCTGTGGCGTACCAAAAAGCCTTGCAAACCTAATGCTCAAACAAATATGTTTAGAACAATCCGTCAACCACTGGTACAACACACCAGGGTTGAATCAATCCAAAGCGCTAATTAAGGCCTACGACCCTAAAATGGCCTATGAGGCCTTATCGCTAAATAGGAACAATCTACGCATACTGGTGAGGGCGCTCACGGGGCATTGTGGCCTCAACAAACACATGTACAACCTCAAGCTCCGAGACACAAAAACGTGCAGGTTCTGCAAAGGGGCAGAGGAAACTCCCCTGCACCTCATGTGGGAGTGTGGCCCGCTGATGCGATTACCTCCAACCTGAGGAGGTAAAACAATCTGGCGCCAAAAGCCTGTTGCGGTTCTTAAATGACATGAGGCTTAGCTCAGACCTATAGTAGGTAGCGAACACAATGGATCAGCAATAGTCACAGTTACAAGGCTCATAAAGATCTTAGAAAAGCCTCACACAACAAATAATTAAAAAAAAAAGGATTTGGCCCTTTAATAAGTCTATCTTCTCCTATTACTCTTCAACCTATTTTATAAAGGGTTTATTTAAAACGGTATTCTGCCTTGAAAGATAGAATGACAGAAATTATTCTCTTATGAGCACTTTCCCTGATCGGCTTTTCTTATTTTTCCAAGATGGTCAAGGGGGAAATATGATCAATGTCAATTATTTTGTGAAAATGAGATACTAATGCCATATTGTGGCTTGTTTCCAGACGAATTAAAGCATGAATTGATTTTGAAGAGATAGATCATACTATGCCCTTAAATGAAGGGTTAAGACATGTGACAGGAAAGATGGATCAAGATCCGCGCGGTGGTGGTGGGTCTTGATCAGTCTCTTCCGATAGTTCCGGGAAAGGGGTACCTTGATTGATGACCCTCCGATTGATGCTGAGGGGGGACTGTGATATGGAATACTGATCTATTTTCACTTTTTTCTTAAGTATAATTTAGGTTTTTTTGTTTTTTTGAAACAAATATATGTGGTTTACAGAAAAAAATATTTTTTTCTGCCAAACTTGCTAAAATGCAATTTTAAGTGTAATAATGGCATTACCTAAAATTTTCCTTTTTTAAAAATAATATATTGATCATAATTCCCCTTGACCTTTCGTATTCTTGTTGATTGCTCACTTGTATCTTGAGAGAAGCTAGCTTTGCAGGGTTCCCAGCGATCTATTAGACTGTTAAGGTCGATTTTTGTCTATAAGTATCATTTCAGTGATGATAACTGTTACTGCCTATTTTCCGATCATAAAGCTACGTACAAATATTCGTATCACATGTAATGCCATGGACAATGCTTGGCCGCATCGCTAAGGTGGAAGCGAGTCAACACCACTGTGACATGCGAAAGAGCAAGAGAGTTATAGGCAGTGGCCAACAAGTAGAGGGCATAATGCAAACGTTGCACGGCATGTTGTAAATATTTGTACGAGGCTTAACAGCGCCTTCTCGGACTAAAAAAAAATTAAGCAAAACGCTATCAATTATATTTCTAGGTTTAGAAAGACATTAAATATTAATAATATATATTATATAGTTTGGCGACACGACCGACATATAGTTTTGATAGCATTATGATGTAAATACTTTTGAAAAGAATTAAAACATTTGCTTATTTTTGAGGCATCCTCGTCGCATATGCGTGTTTTCTTTTCTTCATTTTTTTCTTTTCAAATAAACTACCTAGCATTTTTTGTATTTAGGTTTTACATATAGTTTAGACGAAGAATGTTATATAAATTGAATAGTTTACATCGTAGCTTTTAGTTTTCACAGGTTTATGTTAAGACGTGTGTAGCTGGTGTATCCGGCGCGCCTCAGGGCCACGCCTGTCCCCCGTTAATTTTACGATTGCTACTCTGTATAAAATATGATGGATAATCGCATACGGAAAATAAAATCCTGGCCACAGAATTGGAGGGAAAACTGTCTTTTATTTTGTAACCACTTCCATACTTCCCTTTCCTCCTGAAATTACGCAATGGATCGTTTCAACACTGAATTGCAACATTGATTTTATAGTGTATAAAATCAATGATTGTTTTAATTATGACTTTAATTTTAAAAATGACTAATTATTACTGAAATTTTAATTATGACGGGGGGGGGGCAGTTTTGCATGCGGCAATTTTGGACAAATGTCACTTTTGACAGGTCCAAATTTGTTGAGGGCAGATTTGCAGGAAGCAACCTTGCAGGCGGCAACCTTCAGTAGTTTTTAAGTTTTTCTGTTAGGTTAGGTTAGGTTTTTCTTTCCCTAAAATCGAAGTGACATTAATTACCGGCATCCTTGTAGTGGATGACTATACATCAAACTAAACATTAAAAAAATGTTTTAAGTTTTTCTGTTAGGTTAGGTTAGGTCATTTTGACATTTGCAAAACTGCCTTCTGCAAGATTGCCTTCTGCAAAACTGCCGCCTGCAAGAATGCCGTCTGCAAGATTGCCGTCTGCAAATTTGCCTTCTGCAAGTTTGATGGGACCCATTATGACAAAATAAAATAAATGAGAGGTTCAACTAAAAATTAATGATTTTCAACAGTCGCAAAACCTTAAAAGCTGTTTTGCTGAAAGCTAACTTATGGTACATTTTTTTTGTGAACAAATGGTATACGAGGGTCGATCAATAAGTACCCATGTGTGAAGTACCACAGGTGGCGTTGCTGAGGGAAGTTGGCATTACCGTCGTGTACTGCAATCTGTCACACGACACCATACTTAATTTCAGACTGATTCATAGGTTAGTTTTTATTTGGCAGCCAGTTATATCACACGTGTTTCGTGTTTCTCGATAAAATGGAAAAAGAACAATATCGATCCGTAATTCGCTTTTTATTTTTGGATGGAAAAACATGCGGAGAAATAAAAGCGAAGTTGGATGCTGTCTATGGGGACCCTTCACCATCTATGACAACCGTAAGATATTGGATAAACGAATTTAAACGTGGTCGTACATCTGTTTTTGATGAGGAGCGCCCAGGCCGCCCGGCAGACGCGGTTACCGAGGAAATCGTTGAAAAGGTCCACGACATGATTCTCACTGATCGCCGAACGAAAGTGCGCAAAGTAGCAGAGGCCGTAGGTGTGTCATACGGAACGGCAATTAATATTTTACATGATAAGTTAAGCATGAGAAAGGTGTCGGCCCGATGGGTGCTGCGATTGCTTACGGTGGACAACAAGCGGATACGGCTGTCAATGTCGAACAGTGTTTGGAGCTCTGAGCGAAATTCGCAGGAGTTTTTGCGTCGAGTCGTCACCGTTGATGAAACCTGGATCCATTATTATACGCCAGAGACCAAGCGACAGTCAAAACAATGGATTTTTCGGGGTGAATCTGCTCCGAAGAAGGCAAAGACGGTCCCGTCGGCCAGAAAGGCCATGGCCACGATTTTTTGGGATTCCAAGGGAATAATCCTCATGGACTTTTTGCAGAAAGGAAGAACGATCACGGGGCAGTACTACAGTGAATTATTGGACCGATTCTATACAAAATTGAAGGAGACACGGCCCCATTTGGCTAAGAAAAAAGTGCTGTTTCACCACGATAACGCACCAGCACATTCATCCAGAATTATCGCAGCCAAATTGCATGAACTGCACTACGAATTGCTACCGCACCCACCGTACTCGCCCGACTTGGCTCCCTGCGACTTCTTTCTGTTCCCCAACATGACAACGTGGCTCGGGGGAAAAATAATCAGCTCAAACGAGGTTATCGTCGAGACAGAAGCGTATTTTGAAGAGTTTGACAAATCGTATTTTTTGGAGGGGTTAAAGTATTGTACTAAAAGGAGATTACGTTGAAAAATAGAAAAAAAATTTTGAAAAACTTGCCTGTTCATTCCTAACACGGGTACTTATTGATCGACCCTCGTATACATATACTAATATAGAGTCCAATTGTATGAGAAAACTATAAAAATGAGTCACTGAACGGACTTACAGACACCGTTTTCAAGTTTACATACTGGGGGCCATTCACATGTTACGTAATCACGTTTTTGGGATTTTCGGACCCCGCCCCCCCCCCCCCCCCCCTATGTCAGCGGACGTAATCAGCGGCCTGACACCCCACCCCCCCAAAATTATGTAATCAACCAAATTTGCGGAAAATGTGAAGAATCGTGAACCAAGCGTTTGTAAATTTTAATAAAAAAATTGCTCAAACGAATCTGTCAAGAAAGAGACCACGTTTCATTGCTGAGAATGTGAAAGTTGCGTTTAATTACCTGATAAAGAATAACAAAAACCTGGCAGCGCACTATAGCAATGGTGGTGCATATATCTATAGCAATGGTGGTGCACAGGATACTCGAGGCACTCCATTGTGCACCAGCGCACCATTATGCCGCTCCACACGAGTTGAAAACCACCGCTCTAATAAAATAAAAAATAATTTTCAAAGGCATTTATGTATTTCAACAACCTGCCATTTTTTCCCTTTCAAATACAAACATTGATTTATTAAAAACAAAAAAAAAATGTAAACATACAAAAAAATCACTCAGTTAAAACGGTGAAATAGAACATATGCACATCCACAAATATGACATAATTAATAAATTGGGATGTTTCGATACTTAGGTTAATTTTATAGTCTTTTTATCTGTTGAGCGATATTAGCTATTTATCAGTTCAAGTTTAAGAAAGTACGAAAGCACATCTTCCATACTTATTCTCTTAGATTAATTTATTGGTAATGTGAGCTTGACAAACTAGGATTATGTGGAAAATACAGTGTGAGGCACGAATAATGCGACCATCGGGCAACGCCAAATAACTTCTACACTAGTTGACAGATCTTCTTTATTTGTCGTTCACATGAAACTTCTGTCTACGAGGTGTGGGAATTAAATTCCGAGAATTTAGTTGCAGCGTGCGAACTGGCAACACTGCATGACTGGCACGCATGCGCCTGTTTAGATGGGTCCTTCCACTCAGTCGCAGTGAAGATTTCATGGTAATCGCACGTCTGGTTCGTTTTTTACGGGTGTTCTTCGGAGACAAGTTTTTTAAATCGGTTGCAGAAATGACTGACTCAGTTTTCAAGCAACGTGCTGTGATCCAATTTTTTGTCATAACTAGTGAAAAACCTGCAGCGAAAAACCTACGAAAATTACGGCAGGTGTATGGAGATGAGTGTCTGTCACAATCACGTGTGTTTGAATGGGCAAAACGGTTCAGAAATGGTTGTGAATCGTTGGACGACGATCCGCGGTCAGGAGCGCCAATTCTCACACGCACAGACACAAATGTCGACCGTCTTCGAGAGCTAGTTCTGACTGATTGTCGCCTAACCCTTCGTGGGTTATTATACGAGTTAAATATAAATAAAGAAACAATTGGGAAGATGTTACAGGAAAATTTGAATATGTGAAAAAAATATTTAAAAAAAAAAGGTCGCATTATTCGTGCCTCACTCTGTTCTTGGCGATCTGTAAGTTTCCCCCGACACAGTATACTGAGTTACAGTAACATGCGAGTTAATTGGAACGGAGCATTTTTTTCAAAAAGTGCTTTATTGGATATAAATATACAAATACTGTACTGGTAGTTATAGATTGTTAGTTTAAATATAGAATGTGTCCTTTTCCGATGATAACACCTTTCACTCTTGTAGACATAGAATTTACCAGGTTTTGACAGCTTCAATATATATATTGGACCGTATTCAAATTCTGAACAATATATCGACATCTTATCAAACCATATGATTTTTGAGAGCTCCACAAGGTCTATCCTTTTAAAGAGGGGATTCTTCAACAGGAACAATTGGGAAGAGCGTGCTATGCACTCTATCGCATCGCTTCATTTCTCGATTTATCCGCGCTGCGCATGTGTTACTTTGCATACGCTCATTCACCGCTAACGTACGGCGCGGAGTTATGGGGGCGAGCAGCCGACAGGCAGAGGGCGTTCGTCATGCAGAAGCGTGCAGTCCGCACAATAGCGCGTGTGGCGCTTGATACGCCAGCTAGGCCTCTGTTTAGAGATCTCTGCATCGTGACGCTGCCGTCCATTTATATAATGGAAGTAGCGCTGTTCGTTCGCAGAAATCAAGCCGATTTTGAAGTGAATGGTGTGCATATTCACTATCCGACAAGATCCCGTAGCATGCTCCGTTCGGTAAGTCATGCATTATCCAAGTCGGAGAGGCTAGCCTATATCGCCGGCCCAGCGGTTTACAACTAACTCAGCGAGCACATTAGGCAGGCAAAATCTCTCGACGCGTTTAAGAGACGCAATAAGAGGTACCTTACAGATGAGGCGTTTTTACTCACTGGAGGAATATTACTCGAGTGAAGTCTAAAATGCTTTGGTGGTTAAAGTATTTAATGATCGATGCATTTTGTCTTGTATTTCTTCTTTTTACATTATTCTTGTGTTTTTTATTCGTTTTGTTTATTTTATCTTTTCCTTCTGAATCTGTATTTGACTTGTATATCAGTATCCTATTAAAATAAATATGAATAGATCTCACCCCATGCCAGTCTTTGAAAATAGTTGAAACAGTTTTTCACAGACAACCAAATTACTATACTTGAATGGCCCGGAAACTCACCGATTGAAAACCTCTGGGCCATTTGCAAAAAACGGCTCTCCAAGATGGCACAGTATACCAGACAGTAGCTTCTCTTAGAACAGAGTTGAAATCAAAGCGCATACGTCACGAGTCGTAAGGGCTCGGATACGGTCGCTAGATGTCCCGTTACTCGAGCCACGCAGGTATCCAAACGGTCGAAAACGTCGCCAGCCTTTACCTGCGCGTAATGCAAACCAAAGGCGTTTGTCGGGACGTACCCCTCTACCCACATTCCTCGCAGCCTCTTCCCGCAATGAACTGTAACTCGAGAGTAAAGCTACTGGTTGGTATACTGTGAAGATGGATTGTACAAAGAAGACCAAGATGATCAGTGCAGTAACTCAAGTCTGGTTTCACGATGATTTACCCTTCAAGCCGGGACTTCGATATCGAAGTCAACTGAACGCATCCAGGAAAAGTGATTTGATTGGGTTTTTCGTGTCATTCCGTATGCAGTTGTATTTTATTTAAATGCACGATGATATTTGTATCATAGTTCAGTTGACTTCGATATCGAAGTCGCGGGGCTTGAAGGGTTTACTGAAAGGAAGCTATTAAAACCTGGTAAATTCTATGCCTACAAGAAACATTGACGCGGCTATAGCTTCTATTAACGCTGATCTTGCGATGATATCTGACTGGTCGAAATCGCATGGCTTGCTCCTAAATCCATCCAAGACTCAAGCTATCATAATCGTAAGCAGCTATTTCACCTCGAGGATCGACATGAACTCTTTACCGAGGATTGGCATAGGTGCGGATGAGGTCCCAATCAGCTCCCAGGTTAAAAATATTGGTGTATACCAATATTTTGAGTGAGACGAGACGTAAACTCTTTGGTCGCTTTCAAGCAATAAAGAAACCCAAGAATTTTCTCCCTGAGGAAAGCGAAATTGCAACTGCCAATCTATTCTCCTCCCTCTCCTTGATTATTCAGATGTTGCCTTTCACGACATCAAGGAAGATCTAGCCACCAGGGTAGAAAGGCTGCAAAATGTCTGCATTTGATTCATTTATGACCTAAGAAAGTTTGACCATATTACGGAGTACAGAAGGAGACTTCACTGGCTGACGGCCCGAGAAAGGAGAGATACGAGAGTCCTAGGTTCGCTCTTCAGAATCCTGAAGGGGGCCGCTCCGAACTATCTTATAAGTAGGTTCAAACCTCTATCTTCTCACGGGCGCCCTCTGAGATCTGAAGACAACCTACTGCTCTCGATCCCTAGTCACAGTAGTGATTTCTTCTCGCACTCCTTCTCTGTACATGGAGCCCGTCTCTGGAATGCTTTACCCACTCGTTTAAGGATAGCACCCAGTTTGTTTTGCTTCAAACGCAGGCTCAAAGAACACTTGAACCCACGCTCATAAACTTTTCCTTATTTTTCCCTATTTTTTCCTCCCTATTCCATCCCCTGCGTCATTATAGGTTTATTGTTTGTGGTTTCTTAAATTTCTTGTTTCGTATTCCTGCTGAATTTAAATGATTAAAATTTAATTTATTAGTTTATTTTTACCGCATAACATGTAATTCCACAAGGTTAAGATTAGCCGTAAGATATTGCATTTAGGCAATAAGCTCGCCTTTTTCTTTAGGCAAATAAAGCGTTTAATAATAATAATTATTATTATTGTGCCTCCGTGCTACAAGCGCTAGCAAAAAATACTATAACCTCTGTCCTTGTACTGGAATGCCACAATGCGCTTCAATCCATTGCAAGGTCAAATAGAGTGACCATGCAATGGATTAAAGGGCACAGCGACTCACTGGGCAACGACGCGGCAGACGAACTGGCCAAAAGGGGATCAAAGGAAATAGTATATGGACCGGAACCCTTGATGCCCATACCCCAGGCCCAAATAAAAACATGGCTACGCAGAAACAACGACGAAACACACCTTACAGAATGGAAAAAAACGCAGGATGCAGGCAAACAAAGAACGCGGTTCCGGAAACGTCTAAAAAACTTTCCCGCAACCTCACCAGATTAAAAAGGGACAAAATCCGTAAAGTCATAGGTACTATGATAGGCCACTGTCCCCTAAACAAACACCTGTTTACACCATAGGTGTGACAGACAGCCCTCTATGCAGAGGATGCATGGAGGAAGAAGGAAAACCACAGCATGTGATCATGGAATGCAGGAGCGTGGTAGAGCAACGGGCAAGAATACTACAATCTCCAGCATCTGTCCCGGAGTCTTGTAACAACCCAAACAGGCTGCTAACCTTCTGGGACAGCCTGAGTTGGCTGGAGTAACATAAATAGAAACATGAGCCACGCACAACGGCCCAATCAAGAGACGAAGTGCGAGAAAAAAGCCCAGACAAACTAAACTAAACTATTATTATTATTATTACAAGAGTGAAAGGTGTTATCAACGCAAAAGGAGGACACATTCTGTATTAAAACTAACAATCTATAACTACCATTACTGTTTTTGTATATTTATGTACAATAAAGCACATTTCAAAGAAAAATACTCTTTGTTCAAATTAATTTGCATGGTTCTGTAGCTATTATCAGTTTAAATTTAAGAAAGTACGAAAGCGCATATTGCATACTTATTCCTTCAGATTAATTTATCGGTTATGTGAGTTTGACAAATTAGAATAAGTGGAAAATACTCGGCGAGCTGCAAATTGCCCCCAACACAGTATACTGAGTTAGAACAGTAAGCCACAATGTGTCAATCAATTCTCAGCAGTAAATCAATTTAAAAACACTCGATATATACATAAAAACTTGCTAATATTGTTTACAAGATCTAATCTGGAGTTTTTAAACATTCCACCCTGTAAAGGGAAAGAAGCGACTTGAATTTTTCAAAATAAAAAGGCGCAGACGATTTTTCTAAAGTGAAAAGGTATGGAGCGATGTTACGGGCAAACACAACTAATCTCGCGTGCAGATTCCCCATATAGAAGTGCGTTGATTCTCCTTCGTGGGCCTGGCGACGGAGCTGTGAACGAACTGGTTGATTTGAATGTTGCGTAGCGAGTTTCTGATGACTTCTAAAGCATTATTGGTCATGGTTTTGATTTGAAGTATATTTATTGCAATATCTCCTGTTCCGATGCAAAGAAGTTAAAATAGCAAACTTTTAAATGTTCCGCTCTGCATGGGGAAAGCTTTAATAAGATTATGAGAATAAGTATGGAGCGATGTTAGGGGCGAATGCGACTAATCCCGCGTGCGGATTCCCCATATAGAAGTGCGCCGATTCCCCACCGTGGGCCTGGCGATGGCGCTGTGAATGTACTGGTTGATTTGAATGCTGCGTAGTGAGTTTTTGATGGCTTCTAAAGCATTATCGGTCATGGTGCCCCATACTTCGAGATACTGAAGCGATGGGCAAATGGACAGTTTGACGTAATCGCTCGGTTGTATGTTGTAGCAGCGACTGAGTGCAAGAAGTTCAAGGCAAGGGAGTTTCGCGACCGCGAGCAGCCCGCTAACTGTCAACTCGGCGCAATCGGATATGTCCAGTTCGTTTAGCTGGCGACATCTGTTGCAGAGAGACAAGAGCATCTGATCGCTGAGGGTGCGGCGACATCCAGACAGATTTAGTCTCGTGAGACGACGGGGCGCCTTTGTGCAAACGACGCCCACAGATTCTTCATCCAAATGACACCACGAAATGTTCAGCACCTGCAGACTAAAAGAAATAGACTTTAGTTAGTTTATCTGGGCTTTTTCCCGTTCTTGGCCTTTTGATTGGGCCATTGTGCGTGGCTCATGTTTCTATTTATGTTACTCCAGACAACCCAGGCTGTCTCAGAAGGTTAGCAGCCTGTTTGGGTTGCTACAGGCCTCCGGGACAGATGCTGGAGATTGTAGTATTTTTGCCCGTTGCTCTGCCACGCTCCTGCATTCCATCAGCACATGCTGTGGCGTTTCTTCTTCTTCCATACATCCTCTGCATAGAGGGCTGCCTGTTACACCTATGGTAAACAGGTGTTTATTTAGGGGACCGTGGCTTGTCATAGTACCTATGACTTTACGGATTTTCTTAGAGCGGCTGCCTTAGCCTCCTCTTGGATGACAAGATCTCATGTTTAAGATGGTCTCATGTTTAAGAGGTACTCTAGTGCGGCCGATGGTGTGGTTCTCATACATCCAGTGGCTGCTACACACGCTAAGCGTTGCAGGCTCTGGAGTCTCGCTTTCACTGTGGTCAGTTGTGTTTTGGGCCACCATACGACTGATCCATAAGTCAGAGAGGGCCTGATGACTGATGTGTACAGCCAAAGTGTGATTTTTGGGTTGAGACCCCCCATTTCTTCCCCACTAGTCTCCGACGCTGCCAAAAAGTTAGGCAGGCCCTCTTTGCTTTGGCATCAATATGACTCGCCAAGAAATAGACTTGTTTTATACTGTAATATACTGACTACCACATTTGGCTAGATTTTTCCATCCTCCCGTATGGCTTTA
This sequence comes from Micropterix aruncella, assembly GCA_944548615.1. Lineage (NCBI taxonomy): Eukaryota > Metazoa > Arthropoda > Insecta > Lepidoptera > Micropterigidae > Micropterix > Micropterix aruncella. Next base: position 13,830,788 of record OX155979.1, read on the forward strand.
GGTCGTAAGTTGCTTGCGGCAGCCTCTACTTGATGTTATCAGTAATTCAGTTCAAATATATCACGGACCATGGTTTTCTATATCCATCTTTCACTCGAGATCGAGTGGGCAACATTAGGTCAAGAGTGGGTGACATCAGGTCAACACACACCCGCTGCTTAACACTTCGGCTACGTAACGACCAAATTTGGTTGCACATCAGAACACCGTTGACTACGTAACGACTAATATTGGTGGCTTGCTCCCGGAGCGCACAGTAATATTATTTTCTAATTCGAACGCATTCTAAAATCCATATCAAATATCTCATTATTACCATCGATACCTAGAGGCTGCTAGAATATTTCGCGTGTCATTTCGCAAATATTTGTGGTAAAATTCCATTGTCAAACATCATAATTTTTTTTTCCGAGAAATCATCAAAACTTTTATTTGTTTTTATGATCTGATATCTAAATATTTTTGTATGTAAATAAGCAAAAATAAATATTACCTTCGATAGAGAATCTAATAAAGATCACGATAGTATTTACAATTTCTAAATAAGGTTCCGTATTTTTCCGTAAGACAAGTACAAGTTAGAAATGCCGAGTTTTTTTCCCTTTTTCGACTTTCTCATATTTGTTCATAATTATCTAATTGTTTTACAAAATGAGATTTCAATATTGTATGTAGGAAAATGCGATCATTGCAGTTATTATTTTTATGATTGCTATAGTAGTTCCATAGTTATAGTACTTTTTGACGAGCGCGGCGATATTGCAAGAAATTTCGACAAATTGCCGCGGTCTGCCATGAAATTATGCCGCTACTTGAAGGGTTAAGAAACACTTGGAGGTGACAACTACAATGAGTGAACCCGTCACCTCATTTAATTGTTCTGTCTCCCGTGAGGTGAGTGTAGAAGACTTGGGACGAAACAGTCCACTGTCTAGTTATGCCACTCGCCCGTAAGAGATCAACACCTTACCGCGAGAAGCCGGGTCGCAACCTTACTTCCAGTTATGGCTAGATTTCTCTGGCCGGGAGACTGGTTACGGATTTGGTTGCTTGCGCAGTCCTCTCCCTTAAGTAAAGGTGATTCAGCGTCTACCGAAGAATCTATCGCGGACTATGGCATCCTTTGCCCGGCTGTTCACCCGGTATTGGGTAGCCGATTGGTCGTTTCAAGAGCAGTTGACATAACGTTAATAGCCACGCCCGTTCTTTAGGAAACAAAGCTTTTCTAGACTCCCCCGACTATCAGTCGGAATGCACAATCGATTGACTGACGTTGCACAGTGTGCAAACCGTCCAGGAGCGCCCGAAGGGCAATTCCCAGGGTAACTGGCCAGCAGGCCAGGCCCCTTCCCGGTCTCGCACTTCTACGTAGAGGCTATTGGATAGGTGTTGACTTAACGATGATGAAGTAAGGATATACACAGACGGCTCCAAAACCACTCAAGGTACCGGAGCCGGCGTCTTCTCAAATGATCTAAACATCAAAATATCAACTACCCTAGGCAACCTAAATACGATCTTCCAAGCAGAATGCATTGGCATCACCAGAGCAGCACAAGCATTTGCAGCCAAAGATGTCGGAGACCTAAGCTTGAAATTTGTCTCCGACAGTGCCTCCGTGCTACAAGCGCTAGCAAAAAATACTATAACCTCTGTCCTTGTACTGGAATGCCACAATGCGCTTCAATCCATTGCAGGGTCAAATAGAGTGACCCTGCTATGGATAAAAGGTCACAGCGACTCACTGGGCAACGACGCGGCAGACGAACTGGCCAGAAGGGGATCGAAGAAAATCGCATATGGACCGGAACCCTTGATGCCCATACCCCAGGCCCAAATAGAAATATGGCTACGCAGGAACACCGATGAAACCCACCTTACAGAATGGAAAAAAAAACGCAGGATGCAGGCAAACAAAGATTGCGCTTACGGAAGCGTCTAAAAAACTTGCCCGCAACCTCACCAGATTAAAAAGGGACAAAATCCGTAGTCATAGGTACTATGACAGGCCACTGTCCCCTAAACAAACACCTGTTTACCGTAGGTGTGACAGACAGCCCTCTATGCAGAGGATGCATGGAGGAAAAAGAAACGCCACAGCATGTGCTCATGGAATGCAGGAGCGTGGCAGAGCAACGGGCAAAAATACTACAATCTCCAGCATCTGTCCCGGAGGCCTGTAGCAACCCAAACAGGCTGCTAACCTTTGGGACAGCCTGGGTTGGCTGGAGTAGCATAAATAGAAACATGAGCCACATACAACGGCCCAATCAAGAGGTCTAGTGCGAGAAAAAAGCCCAGATAAACTAACTAACTATAGGTGTTGACTTGTGAGTTGGGTCAACCCTCAGGCATGGGTCTTAGTGGTCAAACTGCGACAGGGCCCATTAGCTAATCAGGGCCTATCCCTTAGGAACAACTACTAGAGCTGTGAACTACAACGGGCGAACCCGTCACCTCAGGAAGTTTTAACGATATTGATCGTTCTGTCTCCTGTGAGGTGAGCGAAGAAGACTTGGGACGAGAAACAATCCACAGTCTTATGCCACCTAACCATCAAAGGTCAACGCCTTACGGCAAGGCACCGGGAAAGGTACCTTTGTGCGGGATGGCTCTAAAGGCAAAAAACGTTTCACTACAAAACCTTTCTCAATAATCAAGAAAGCTTCAGATTGGATTCTGGAGGTCGATTCGTTCTCTAAGCAGTATAAATTCCCTGAGTCTCGGATGCACAGCCCTGCGTCCAGATATAACTCTTTACTCTCTATCTCGGAAGAAGGCCCTTATCGTAGAATTAACTGTTCCATGGGCATCAAAAATCCCAAAAGACCACGAGTACAAATTAAATAAATACCATGATCTCGCAAATACCGTCACCCGGAACGGCTTCACTGTTGACCTTCACGCGGTGGAAGTTGGCGCTCGTGGCCTGCCAGCTAAGTCTCTGTTTCACCTTTTTAAAGATCTCGGTCTCTCCAGGAAAATAATCAACTCCTTCTTAGAAAAAATATCTAAAACCGCGATTTCCGCATCTTAAATTCTATGGCTTCGAATGGGGAGTGAATGGGTGGTAAGGTGAACGCTCACATGTGGCAAGACAGCTGTCCTAAACCTACCACAGCCGGTCGTTAGTCAGGAATCCACTGCTCACCCCCCAGAAGTGTAATAACACTATATGATGGGCCCGACTTCGGTCGGTGAATTCCATGGCAGCTCCGTTTGTATTTTAATTATATTTTATTTTATAGCGGGCAGCCTTGCCCCTGACTACCAGTTTGGAATAAACCATCAGGATACTGCCTTCTTCCCGACTGGTTACAGGGTCGAGGTTGCTTGCGCTGTCCTCTCCCTTACGTAGCGGTGATACGGTGTCAACCGAATCTATCGCGGACCATGGCATCCTTTGCCCGGCTTATTCTCCCGGAGTCGGGTGACCGAATGGATCCCGGGTTCTACGCTACATGGGGTCCGATGCTACCCGGTAAACCGGTACTGGAAAGGAGCCGGGTTAACTCCTTGCTCTGTCTATATGCACGTAACGCAAGCAATACTATGTTTTAAGATGGGGAGGTAATGGGCCCTTGCTGAGTTGGCCACGGAGACCCATTTTGTTCAGGGTTGGTCACACTCACGGGTCAACACCTACCCGACGGCCTCCACGCATGAAGTGCGAGCCTGGGTTGGACTCCGTCTCTATGGTCAGATTCCCCTGGGAATAAAACTTCTGGCGCTCCTGGACGGTCTGCGCACCGTGCGGCTTAATCCAATCGATTGCGCACTCTAACAGTCGGGGGAGTCTGGAAGCAGTACTGTTTCCTATAGAGCGGGGGTGGTTACGGACCTTACGGCGACTGCTCTCGAAACGACCATCGGCTACCCGATCCTGGGTGAACAGTCGGGCAAAGGACGCTGTGGTCCGCGATAGATTCGGTAAACACCGTTTCACCGCTTCGTAAGGGAGAGGACCGTGCAAGCGACCTCGAACTCGTAACCAATCGAGAGACTAGAGTAATCTGGTCGCTATTGGAAGTAAGGGCGTGAGTGTAAGCTTGCTGGGTAACACTCCTGGCTATCTCGCGGTTAAGGCGTTGGCCTCTTACGGGTATGTAGCGGAGCTTGACGGTGGACTGTTTTGTCCAAGTCTTCTGCGCTCACTCCAGGGAGATAGAACGACTACTCGTTAAAACTTCCTGAGGTGACGGGCTCGCCCGCTGTAGTCGACAACCCTAGTTGTGTTTCAAGGTGAGCTAGTAACGCTGTTGTACGAGTATAATGAATCCCACGGCTGAAAGAACGATCGCATATCGTTATACCAGCCTGGGGTGACGGGTTCGCCCGTTGTAGTTGACACCGCCTCACTGTCTACGACTGCAGGTTACAGTCACAGGCAGAGCTGACAGCGGCCCTTACAGGTTAAGTCCCTCTTCTAGGAGGCTAATGGACGGGAGCTGGACCGTGACTTGCGCCGATATAAAAAAAACAGACTGGCCATCAGGCCCAAGCTGTATGGAGCCATTTGGAACCTATATTAAGGAAATAAAGGAAATGACATAAGGAAATAAATCGAATGCATACGTTATACAGGGTGAGTTGTTAAATAGTGACATAAATAAAATACAAACGGAGCTGCCATGGATTTCACCGACCGAAGTCGGGCCTATCATATAGTGTTATTACTCTTCTGGGGGGTGAGCAGTGGATTCCGGACTAACGACCGGCTGTGGTAGGTTTAGGACAGCTGTCTTGCCACATGTGAGCGTTCACCTTACCACCCATTCACTCCCCATTCGAAGCCATAGAATTTAAGATGCGGAAATTGCGGTTTTAGATAATTTTTCTAAGAAGGAGTTTATTATTTTCCTGGAGAGACCGAGATCTTTAAAAAGGTGAAACAGAGATTTAGCTGGCAGGTCACGAGCGTCTACTTCCACCGCGTGAAGGTGAACAGTGAAGCCGTTCCGGGTGATGGCATTTGCGAGATCATGGTATTTATTTAATTTGTACTCGTGGTCTTTTGGGATATTTGATTCCCATGGAACAGTTTTAATTCTACGATAAGGGCCATCTTCCGAGATAGAGAGTAAAGAGTTATATCTAGACGCAGGGCTGTGCATCCGAGACTTTCAGGGAATTTATACTGCTTAGAGATCGAATCGACCTCCAGAATCCAAGTGGTTAAATCAATACGACAAGTGAGCAATTTGTGATATTTTTTTTTTGGAAAAAACAAACAAATTAAAAAAAAAAACAATATTTTTGACAAATTTTTAAATCTGATCTATTGAAGAAAAGTTTGAAAAGCATTGAGAACGCCGTGCTATCTAGCAATAGGTAAAATATCGCTAACAAACAATATTAGCGATATTTTACCTACCACTAGATAGCGAATCGTGTTCAACGCTTTTATACTTTTTTTTGGATATTTTTGTTTTTTCAAATTTTTTTAATCAGAAGTTTGGGGAAATGCCGCAAACAGTAAAAGAATCTTCCCATTGCAAAAAAGAGCACTGCGCAGCATGTATCAGATAACGCCCAGAACCTCATGCAGAGCATACTTCAGTAAGGCAAAGATAATGACCATGTTTTTTTTTTCAACATTTTTTATTTTTTATTTTTTTTTTAATGTTTTATTTGACTATCTGACTATCTGACTATCTAGTAATTTAATAATTTTGAATTCCTATTAAGTCATATATCCATTTATATTATAAATGTATACTATTTAATTTCTTTTAACCCTTCCCGTTTGAACTAACCATTGTTGGTTAGACAATTACACGTCCAAGATGGTCTCTAATCAATATTGGTTAGGGCGCTCCGCGCTGCGTAAAATGCGATTTATTACTCGAATTGCGATCCTATCCGCGTATAAAGTATGCGATATCGAATACGTCGAACGGTCGAACTCTAATCGACGACTGTTGGCCGATAAATTATTTACAATAATCAGTTTTGCTCGGTCGCCCGCCGCGACTCGCCGAGACGCCGTGTGGCTGTTGTGCAACTCCCGAAGGGTCTGTGATTTTGTGATTTTCGTGTTATTTTTGTGCTATTTCCTGCAAAACCGTAAGTAATTTGCATTCTAGGAAGGTTTCCGAAAGAGAATTTCTAATTTGGGACAGCTCATCAGCTTTTTTTCACGAATTATCGCGTAAAATAGTTCGACATACTAACGCGTTGCAAAAAATGTTTGTTTGTTTTTCGCGAATTATGACGAAAAATCGCGAATTATGACGTAATATTCGTTTAATTCGCTTACGAAACAGCTATTATTTCATTTACATCGTATTTAATCACAAAATTGGCTATATTTTGCTCAATTCAACTTGATTACTAATTTGACATCGAACATTTTTTTATCCGCCGCTCTTCGTTACCACATTTTGATTGGGTTTTTTTTATTGTTTTTCTATGAAATGTGACTCTCTGGAGTATAATATTTAGTTACTAGACATATAATAAGCATATAATAAGACATATTATTTGAAAATCCTTAACCATTTTTGTATTATCAAAGTTTCCGTCAAAGTTACCAAGTTTACAATGCTAACTCAAAAAAGCTTAGATTTTTCTGTAATATCAGACAATGCTGAAAGTTTTGGTGTGTTATCTAAGAAGAATGATATAGTGGAAAAGTTATTTTGAAAGAATTTCATATAAAAAACAACTTTTAAGTAATCACAAAAATACATTTTTTTTTTTTTTTTACGAGAATACATTGATTTTTTCTTGGCTGAGTAACTAAATATTTTTGTATGCAAATAAGTAAAACAAAATATAAGTTTTGGTAAAGTATTTAATAAAGAACATAACTGTATTTACAATTTTTGCATATTTTACGTATTTTGTGATAAAAACATCGAAATGAATTGAATAGGCGACTTTTTTTCAGTTCGCCAACTTTGTAATATTTATTCATTATTATCTTAATTGTTTTACGAGATAATGTTATAATGTTATAATGTTTTATATTTCAAATTTCAATGCGATCATTTTACAGTTATTCTTTTTATGATCCGTATAGTGGTTTAAAAGTTATGGTCGTTTTTTTCAAGACCATCGACTTATCGCGCAACTGTCCAGTCAGAAGTGACAGCTAAATTTTACCCCGCAATAGGAGGGGTTAATATAATTATTTCTACGGCTGCTATTATTAAATGTAAGTATGTAAGTATGTATCTAACTTTTAGTTTAATTTTGTAACCGTATAACTTTTATTATTTTAAAAGTGTTAGTGGTACGTTGTTAAAAAACCGCTTGCTGCGAACCCCTGAAGTCGTTAATCACTAGTCAATCAGTTCAGTTGCGTTCAATACGAAACTATCTGCCTAACTGCATTATGGATAGCAATATTTACAGGGAAACAAGCGGAACTCATATGAATACGATGCGACAATCACCTCTATATTGCAAAAGAGGGGATTCGCGCTTGTGGATTTTATTCTGCGGTTTAAAAACTAGAAAATTAACAAAATACTAAAATAAATAATAATAATAATAATAATAATGATTATAAATTAAAATAGAAATAATTTAAAAAATACATATTTTAGATCTTTCCTGACACAATATGACACAACCGTGCCACTCTAGTGTGACTCCCGAAGTGAGCTCGCCTTAACACAGGGGTGCCTAGCAAGGTGGGCTTGGCTGCTCTTTGCTTAGCATAATAGAAAGATTATCATTTGCGTTTAATGTATGCGCTATGTAACCTGGGCTCAGACAGATGTATCATGCGTATATAACTTTAAAAGCATATGACGGCATTGTATACATTGACATTTTATTTTCTGTTGTGCTCATGAATTTGAATGTATATGTATATGTAAATAAAAATAAATAAATGTATTCGGCGTTCATATACCAGTGCTTAAAGCCTCTTTAAAGATCTTGGCCTTTCCAGAAAAATAATCAACTCTTTCTTAGAAAAATTATCTAAAACTGCGATTTGCGCATCTCAAATTCTATGGCTTCGAAGGGGGAGTGAATGGGTGGCAAGGTGTACGCTCACATGTGGCAAGACAGCTGTCCTAAACCTACCACAGCCGGTTCGTAAGTCCGGAATCCACTGCTCACCCCCCAGAAGTGTAAAAAAATAGTATTATGATGGGCCCGACTCCGGTCGGTGAATTCCATGGCAGCTCCGTTTGTATTTATTTATATGTCAGACAGTATCTAACAGAAACCGCAACTAGAGCGGACATTCACTCTCACCATACACGCGGTAATTCCCTTTTATGCGTGCCCCGAACAAGACCGGCAAAAGTACAGAAGAGCTACTTATACCTTAGCATTAAATTCTACAATTTACTCCCTACCACTATCAAACGACTGGAGGACAAACAATTTTAAAAAAACATCAAGGAGATGCTGATAGGCCACCCTTTCTATAATCTGACCGAATTCGAGGGCCATGACTTTGCCAATATTGTACCAATTTGAATGATAATTATGTATGTACTTTCAGTTTTTAAATGTAAGATTTAGCTTTAGTTTGACTATTTAACAATTTACTTACTACTATGTACAGTTTTAGTACGTATATATTCGATTTATTGACTATTTCAATTGTTAGGCTTCTGCTTTGATTATTCAACTTTTTAACTGACTATTTTAATTATTGTGTGTTTAGTAGGTAGCTATTAGAATTATTGACTATTTTATTAAATAAGCCTTTAATTTGTTTTGTAATTCTACGACGAACAACTATTAGTAGGTTCCAAAGTTTCTTAGATACTATATATTTAAAAAAAAATAATATATGTATGTTAAGTAAAGATTAAAGTAGTAATGATACTTACTACTTAAAACACAAATATTTTGACACGTCCAAAAGCGGTTTTTAGCCACCAATTGGACACGACGTAAATAAATAAATACAAACGGAGCTGCCATGGAATTCACCGACCGGAGTCGGGCCCATCATAATACTATTTTTTTACACTTCTGGGGGGTGAGCAGTGGATTCCGGACTTACGAACCGGCTGTGGTAGGTTTAGGACAGCTGTCTTGCCACATGTGAGCGTTCACCTTGCCACCCATTCACTCCCCCTTCGAAGCCATAGAATTTGAGATGCGCAAATCGCAGTTTTAGATAATTTTTCTAAGAAAGAGTTGATTATTTTTCTGGAAAGGCCAAGATCTTTAAAGAGGTGAAATAGAGATTTAGCTGGCAGGCCACGAGCGCCAACTTCCACCGCGTGAAGGTGAACAGTGAAGCCGTTCCGGGTTACGGCATTTGCAAGATCATGGTATTTATTTAATTTGTACTCGTGGTCTTTTGGGATATTTGATTCCCATGGAACAGTTAATTCTACAATAAGAGCCACCTTCCGAGATAGAGAGTAAAGAGTTATATCTGGACGGAGGGCTGTGCATCCGAGACTTTCAGGGAATTTATACTGCTTAGAGACCGAATCAACCTCCAGAATCCAATCTGTAGCTTTCTCGATTATTGAGAAAGGTTTTGTAGTTAAATGTTTTTTGCCTTTAGAGGCATCCCGCACAAACTGTATTGGGGGTTTGGAGGATACTGTCAAACCCTTGTTGGCACGAGCCACTGAGAGACTAATTACCTCGCGAATAACAGCGAGAACTTTGTCATGGCGGTAAGTGTACCGTCCTTGATCTAAGGCCACCTTGCAGCCAGCTAGAATGTGTCTAGCTGTGCAAGGGGTATTGCTACAGAGGGGACAAGAACTATCCTCGGCAAAGCTCCAACGAGCGAGGTTACTGGGGGGGGGGGGGTTAATGTAATGTTTAGTTCGTCGTACTGATTCACCCACTGCAAGGATGTCACTAATTAAAAACTCACCCTGCATTTATTTATTTTTTTATTTATTTATTTCTACAATTGTTCCTGTTTGTTGTCTGACAGTACTTACCTATCGCATCCTGCAAACATAGCCTCCAGTCCGGCGGGTGTCGTTCCTTCGCACATTGTCATATTAAGTGTCTCCAGTTTGTTACACTTGCCTATGGAAATGACATACAAATTTATACTAATATTATAGAGGTAAAGTTTGTGACGTTGTAGGAAGTAATCTCTGGATCTACTGAACCGATTTTGAAAATTCTTTTACCAATAGAAAGCCACGTTATTTGTGAGTGTCATAGGCTATATATTAATCCGAAAAATGAAAAGACTTTTTCGTGGTAGTCGGATTTCCAAAGTAAGTCGGAAAAAACGGTCGAACAAAAACGTTTCTGACGAACGCTGCCTTAACGATGAGAGATATATGATGAGGTTCTAGAGAAAAGTTGTAGAGCTTGATAATGCCTGCAAAAAAAGTCACAGCATATGTCTAACTTTTATATTTAAGTCACATAAAGTAGTATTTTATATTAAAAAAATAATTTCATCAAAATAAGTAAATTTAGTGTCTCAAGTGTTTAAATAAAACAAAAGACTTTTCCCTTTAACTGCATATAATTTCCCTTTTATTGCATAAATGGTTAGAGATAAGACACTCACAAATAAGACACTCACAAGAAGACACTCACAAATAACGGTATTATAGTCAAATTGGCATGCAAATACTTATATACATACGCAGTAAAAATATAACCCTTCTTTTGGCAGTCAGGAAATAATCATAGCACTCAGTACTAACTGAACCACACTCATAATTTCATCACAGGTAAAAAGTTTTACCGCCCAACGAAGTGGGCACGGGTCAGCTAGTAAATTAATAAAACACAAATAAATCCTACCATAACCCCCTCCCCCCACCTTTATAATGGTGGAGGACACCATTATAAAGAGCAAGTAACTTCTATGACTAAGCCAAATTTCTTACCGATGTCTTTAAAACTTGCTGAGATAATGGGCCCGATTCTACGAATGCGTTTCTTTGTGAACTAAAACTGTAATTAGTTCAAGCGAATGAGATAGAGCAATACGGTAGAGTGGAATATAACTAGAGTTGTCAACTGCCTTTGGGCGAGCCTTGGAAAAGGTTCATTATTTTCCTAGAGAGACCAAGATCTTTATTATATTATTCATATTCATATTCATTTTATTGGTATACTGGTATACAAGTCAGATTAGCGAACATTCATACATATTAGCAAACAAACATATATATTTTTTTATAGTAAAGAAAAGATAAAATAAACAAAACAAAATGAAGAAAAAAAACACAAGAATAAAGTAAAAAGAAGAAAATACAAGACAAAATGGAAGAGAGATCATTAAATACTTTAGCCACCAAAGCATTTTAGACTTCACTCGAGTAATATTCCTCCAGTGAGTAAAACGCCTTATCTGTAAGGTATCTCTTAAGGCGTCTCTTAAACACGTCAAGAGATTGCGCCTGCCTAATGTGCTCGCTGAGTTTGTTGTAAACCGCTGGGCCGGCGATATAGGCTAGCCTCTCCGACTTGGATAATGCATGACTTACCGAACGTAGCATGCTACGGGATCTTGTTGGATAGTGATGATGCACACCATTCACTTCAAAATCGGCTAGATTTCTGCGAAAGAACAGCGCTACTTTCATTATATAAATGGACGGCAGCGTCATGATGCAGAGATCTCTAAACAGAGGCCTAGCTGGCGTATTAAGCGCCACATGTGCTATTGTGCGGACTGCACGCTTCTGCATAACGAAAGCCCTCTGCCTGTAGGCTGCTCGCCCCCATAACTCCGCGCCGTACGTTAGCAGTGCATGAACGTAAGCAAAGTAACACATGCGCAGCGCGGATAAATCGAGAAATGAAGCGATGCGATACAGTGCATAGCACGCTCTTCCTAATTTATCACATAAACATCCATATGTAGAGAGATCTTTAAAGAGATAAAACAGGGATTTGACTGGTCGGCTACAAGTGCAAACGTTCAACGCATGAAGGTGAACAGAGAAGCTGTATTTATTTAGTTTGTACCTGTAGTCTTTGGGGATACTTCAAGTTCAAGTTCCTTATTGTGTGAGTTATTAAAAAAACATACAATGTTTAAGTAACAAACTGCCCAGAGAGCATACAACATTTCGTTTTAAAAGAAACTTTATAACGTAGAAGCTATATAAGGCGCAATCAACAAGCATTAAAACTAAAACCATCAACAATTAAAATAATCAATATCAGAAATAATCAAACAAAAGCAATAATCATCAATAATCAGATAATCATCAATAATCAGATAAACTAATTTTTATAATGTTTTGTCCAAGAAAAATCTAAATACATTATAATTATATTTAAATATAAAATACTATATAACTAAAACAATCAATAAAATAATTAATTCAAGCTAAAACAATCAACAAATGAAGTAATCAGTATACACATTACAATAAAATAAAGGGGCTGTAAAAAAGTCATTTTGTAAAATTTATAAATTCCTCGATAGAGTAAAACGTATTAGTTGTAAAAAAATCCTTTAAAAGTTTTTGGAACGTTCTGAGGTTGCTATTGTCTTTTATGTTACATGGTAGGCGGTTAAAATAATAAGGCCCTGAGAATTGGGTACTTTGCCTAGCAGCGTTTAAAACCATGCATGGTAAAATGAAATTATTCCTGTATCTGGTGTTTTTGTTATGTATATCTTTAAATTTTACGTGATTTTCCTTTCGGTGTAAAAATCTAATAATAGCCAATATAAGTAGTGATGTGAGTCATGATTTTCAAAATTTTTAAAATAGGTCTACATGTTTCTACAATAAATACAAACGGAGCTGCCATGGAATTCACCGACCAGAGTCGGGCCCATCATAATACTATTTTTTTTACACTTCTGGGGGGTGAGCAGTGGATTCCAGACTTACGAACCGGCTGTGGTAGGTTTAGGACAGCTGTCTTGCCACATGTGAGCGTTCACCTTACCACCCATTCACTCCCCCTTCGAAGCCATAGAATTTGAGATGCGCAAATCGCAGTTTTAGATAATTTTTTTAAGAAAGAGTTGATTATTTTTCTGGAAAGGCCAAGATCTTTAAAGAGGTGAAATAGAGATTTAGCTGGCAGGCCACGAGCGTCAACTTCCACCGCGTGAAGGTGAACAGTGAAGCCGTTCCGGGTTACGGCATTTGCAAGATCATGGTATTTATTTAATTTGTACTCGTGGTCTTTTGGGATATTTGATTCCCATGGAACAGTTAATTCTACAATAAGAGCCACCTTCCGAGATAGAGAGTAAAGAGTTATATCTGGACGGAGGGCTGTGCATCCGAGACTTTCAGGGAATTGATACTGCTTAGAGACCGAATCAACCTCCAGAATCCAATCTGTAGCTTTCTCGATTATTGAGAAAGGTTTTGTAGTTAAATGTTTTTTGCCTTTAGAGCCATCCCGCACAAACTGTATTGGGGGTTTGGAGGATACTGTCAAACCCTTGTTGGCACGAGCCACTGAGAGACTAATTACCTCGCGAATAACAGCGAGACCTTTGTCATGGCGGTAAGTGTACCGTCCTTGATCTAAGGCCACCTTGCAGCCAGCTAGAATGTGTCTAGCTGTGCAAGGGGTATTGCTACAGAGGGGACAAGAACTATCCTCGGCAAAGCTCCAACGAGCGAGGTTACTGGGGTCTGGAAGTGTATGCTGAAAGGCATTCAAATAAAATTTCAGCATCTCTGGCGTCCAGTCATAGAGCATTACCTTCCAGTGCATTGGAGGCGGAATGCAAAAGTCCCCAATTGTTGTCCAATCATTCTGGCATTGAAGGCCAATAGCATGAGCCATAATCTTGCTGTCGTAATCTCCCCGCAAAAGAGACTTCTTCAAGTCCACGTCGCTCGTGGTTGTACTGCCATACCCCAGACCAGTGCCATTCTGGCTGATTCCAGTAAGGAATTTTTTGTGGAAGTCTACGCGGGCTTGTAGATCATTTGAATCACTACGGCCACTTATTACGTGCTTCGATATTGCCGGATCTTTGGAATTGCACAGAATCGAATTTTTTGTTATTCTGGAGTTGGCGTAGAGCAGAGAGGGCAGTTTAAGCGCTAGCCCAAAATTTTGTTTGGACCTGAAGAGAGTCGAGGGGTCAGCTGGTTTGGCTAAGGACAGCTAGGATTTTAAACTAGCTGTCACCAGCGCATCTAGACGGGACAGTCGGGTTTTGGTAAAATCGTAAATAAGAAAGGGCCATGACAAATGTGACGTTAGATAATTGTCATAGATCCAGGCAGATGTTTAGCGTTGGCGATAATCCGTAATGCTCTTTCTGTAGGATAAATAAGGGTTCCCTGTGACAAGCGTAACAGTTTCCCCAGATCGTAATGGCGTAGCTCAGTATCGATTCAAAGTAGGAAAAATTGACTTCCATGGAACAGTTAATTCTACAATAAGGACCATCTTCCGAAATAGAGAGTAGAGTTATATCTGGATGGAGCCTGCGAATAACAGCAAGGACTTTGTCATGGCGGTACCTGTACTGTCCTTGATCTAAGGCCGCCTTGTAGCCAACTAGAATATGTATAGCTGTGCAAGGGGTATAAGTACAAAGGGGACATGAAGTATCTTCCGAGAAGCACGACTGAATAATCGTACAATACAGAATTTATCCGTCTTTCGAATTTCCGAATTTATCTTCTCACACATATCTAACAGGGGGTGGTTGCACTGTGATTTTAGTGTAAATTCAGTTCGTTGATAGTGCGGTTTGTCGCGCAGCGCTCGTACCCGATTTGGGACGTTACTGAGCATTGACTAGAATACATCGTACCCGATTCGGGACATTACTTTCTTGAAGGGTTAAATAAAAATAAAAATAAAATAAAAATAAAAAATATATATTTTTTTAGAAGTTCATGCGGGAAGTGGAAGTATAGTTTTATCTTTTTTACTTTAAGTGTATATATTATACCTAGCTTAGAAAGGAAATTCATCTTTTGACATAACGGTTTACCACCTCACTAGGTATGAACCTGTGTTGAGGTGGTACTTACATCGGTAAATTATTTTGAGATGAGAGGGCAAGTCTTATCTAATACTTGAGTACAATTTAAAATTTAAAGTTAAATTTAAAAACATCAATAAAATTATATAACTAAATTAAAATTTATGACAATCTACTAAGTTATAATAATATGGAATAATAATTATTTTTTATATATTAGATATAAACACATATAAATATGATATATACCATATATAAATATATATTATATAACATATATATATATATATACTAATATTATATATAAATTCATACATATAATATGATAGTAGGTATATAAAATAGTGTTATAATATATAAAATATAAATAAATATATAACACGATCACACCCGAGACCTCAATAATTTTTCACAGTCTTCCCTAGATTTATTTAAAAGCCAAGTTGCCACCACTCTTCTAAACGTAGCGTAAGGTACGTTGGTCGTTTGAACGTCCGTCGTCAGTATATTGTAAAGCTTTGGAGCTAGAAATGTGTAATGTCTTTGTCCGTACGTCGTGTTCATTTTTAACCCCGGTTGTCTGTATCGATTTCTAGTGTCATGTCCGTGGTCCCGAAGTTTAATAGTTGCAGTCCTGTCATTTCTCTGGAAGTACATCAAGACTGCTCTTATGTACAACTGTCGAATGTCCATTACGTTGAAGTCTATGAATAATTGGTCGGATGGGAAACGGAGCGGTCTTCTATTAATAACCCTAATGAGGGCTTTCTGGGCCTTTATTGCCGGGTCAAGGATTGATTTAGCCGCTCCACCCCATCCTATCTGTCCGTATATAAAGATATCTAATTTTTATCGCAAAATATGTTTTCCCTTTATTTGAAAGTTAGCTGTGAGATATTGCTTCAAAATAATAAGCTTGCCGATTTATTTCAACAAATAAAGCGTTTTATTATTATTATTATTATTATTATTATTATTACAGGGGGCAATGTTTCAATTCTGTTTACACGCATTCTTTTACAGTCCATTCTGCTCGTTTATGGAATCAGCTCCCTCACTCTTATCAGGCATGCACCTTCGCTGTATACTTTCAAAAAGTTGTTGAAGAAACATTTATTTTTACACAGCCACTAACCAAATACCTCACCTTGTCCTCTCCTAAAGGAGAGGGAAGGATCCCAGGGAAGGATAAATCCTTCCCTGGGCAACCTTAGCATAAGGTTACTGACATATATCTGTATAAGTTTATTTTAAATTTAACTTTACTACTCCTTTGTGTATTGTACAGTGAAAATTAGGAATTATTTTATCAAATGGTTGACTGTAAGATATCGCTATAGCGATAAGTCCGCCATTTGTGCATAAATTGTCTTTTTTATAAAACCAGCGTAATATTCATTAAGTTATGTTTTTATAGCACAATAAAGTTATTCTATTCTATTCTATACTATTCAATTAAATAAATACATATTTTTCATACAATATTTCTGGCCCTGAATTTCTGACGAAGAACGGAACTTCATAGAAAGTACTTGATGGTCCTTACCGTAGAATTAACTGTTCCATGGGAATCAAATATCCCAAAAGACCACGAGTACAAATTAAATAAATACTATGACCTCGCAAATGCCGTCACCCGGAACGGCTTCACTGTTCACCTTCACGCGGTGGAAGTAGGCGCTCGTGGCCTACCAGCTAAATCTTTGTTTCGCCTTTTTAAAGATCTTGGTCTCTCCAGGAAAATAATCAACTCCTCTCTAGAAAAATTATCTAAAACCGCGATTTCTGCATCTCAAATTCTATGGCTTCGAAGGGGGAGTGAATGGGTGGTAAGGTGAACGCTCACATGTGGCAAGACAGCTGTCCTAAACCTACCACCGCCGGTCGTACGTCCGGAATCCACCCTTCACCTCCCAGAAGTGTAATAATTATATATGATGGGCCCGATTTTTGGTCGGTGACTTCCATGGCAGCTCCGTTTGTATTTTATTTTTATTATACTGTGGCAAAGGTATTGATAGACTTACCGAGTATTCTGCAAGTCTCCTCATTGACTTGAACGTGTTCCAGACTTAGCTTCTTTACTTGATTGCATTTTGAGAGTAGGTGATTAACAGTGGCTACATCAGTGACGGCCATACTGAGATCTAAATACTGAATTTTGCTTGGACCAATAGGAACACCTAGACCGTTCCAGTGGCCAATCTGAAAAAAATTCAAGGACATCTATACTAATATTATAAAGAGGTAAATTTGTGAGGTTGCAGGAAGTAATCTTTGGATCTACTGAACCAATTTTGAAAATTCTTTTACCAATAGACAGCCACGTTATTTGTGAGTGTCATAGGCTATATATTAATCCAAAAAATGAAAAGACTTTTTCGTGGTAGTCGGATTTGCAAAGTAAGTCGGAGAAAAAACGGTTGAACGAAAACGGTTCTTACGAACGCTGCTTTAACGATGAGAGATATATGATTGAGTTCTAGAGAAAAGTTGTAGAGCTTGGTAATGTCTACAAAAAAGTCAGCAACAGCATATGTCTAAATTTTATATTTAAGTCACAAAAAGTACTTTTTTATATTAAAAAAATAATTTAAATCTTAGGTCATGTTTATTGGTCATATTATCAACAATTATGAATTCATATCAAAATAAGTAAATTTATCGTCTCAAGTGTTTAAAACAAAAGACTTTTCCCTTTTAATGCATATAATTTCCCTTTTACTGCATAAATGGTTAAAGAGATAAGACACTCACAAGAAGACAAACAAATAACGGTAATATAGTCAAATTGGCATGCAAATACATACATACATATGCAGTAAAAATATAACCCTTCTTTTGACAGTCAGGAAATAAATCACAGCACTCAGTATTAACCGAACCACACTCATAATTTCATCATAGGTAAAAAGTTTTACCGCCCAACGAAGTGGGCACGGGTCAGCTAGTTATTAATATTACTTTTAAACAGTCAAGCAGCACGAAGCTGGTATCGTTGTATTTTTAAACCATAATTATTATTAACGTTAATAACATAATAATAACTTCAATATGGTAGGCGGTATTTGCTATTTGAAGAATTTAATTTCTCAGCGGGGAGAGTGCGGTTTTGAGCGTGTATCCTGCATGTTTCCACTCGAGGCTGTCGTATGCGATCCTTGTTTGGGGGAATGCCACGGAGAGTAGCCAAGCATTCGTCCTCCAAAAGCAGGCGAGGAGGACGATAGCCGGTGTACGAAAGGACAACTAGAGTTGTCGACTAGAGCGGGCGAGCCGGGGAAGTTTTAACGATTGATCGTTCTATCTCCCTGGAGTGAGCGCAGAAGATTTGGACAAAACAGTCCACCGACAAGTTCCACCACAAACCCGTAAGAGGCCAACGCCTCAACCGCGAGATAGCCAGGAGTGTTACCCAGCGGGCTTACACTCACGCCCTTACTTCCAATTGCGACCAGATTACTCCAGTCTCTCGATTGGTTACGAGTTGAGGTCGCTTGCGCGGTCCTCTCCCTTACGAAGCGGTGAAACAGTGTAAACCGAATCCATCCTTTGCCCGGCTGTTCACCCAGGATCGGGTAGCCGATGGTCGTTTCAAGAGCAGTCGCCGTAAGATCCGCAACCACTCCCGCTCTATAAGAAACAGTACTGATTCCAGACTCCCCCGACTGTTAGTCAGAGTGCGCAATCGATTGGCTTATGCCGCAAGTTTGATTCCTAGGGGAAACTAACCCTGAGGCCAGAGTCCTACCCAGGCTCGCGCTTCATACATGGAGGCCGTCGGATGCGTGTTGACCCGTGAGTGTGACCAACCCTGAACAGAATGGGTCTTTGTGGCCAACTCAGCAAGGGCCCATCAACTCCAAAACACGACACACACTTACACACATGTTACACGCCCACATATAGATAAACACTTAGGGATGGTTGTAAGAGATTGTCAACTACTGAATTCCCTGGGCGAAAAGAACTGGGTAATTCTAAGATGGGTTTCCGGCCATGCAGGAATCGAGGCAAATGAAAAAGCCGACGAACTTGCTAAGACGGGAGCAAAGGGAACGTTATACGACCCTGAACCTTGCTGTGGCGTACCAAAAAGTCTTGCAAACCTAATGCTGAAACAAATATGTTTAGAACAATCCGTCAACCACTGGAACAACACGCCAGGGTTGAATCATCCCAAAGCGCTAATTAAGGCTTACGACCGTAAGACAACCCGTGAGGCCTTATCGCTAAATAGGAACAATCTACGCATACTGTTGAGGGCGCTCACGGGGCATTGTGGCCTGAACAAACACATGTTCAACCTCAAGCTCAGAGACACAAAAATGTGCAGGTTCTGCCAAGGAGCAGAGGAAACTCCCCAGCACCTCTTGTGCGAGTGTGGCCCGCTGATGAGTAAAAGATACATCCACTTGGGTGGTCATTACCTCCAACCTGAGGAGGTAAAACAATCTGACGCCAAAAGCCTGCCGCGGTTCTTAAATGACACGAGGCTTAGCGCAGAACTATAGTAGGCGGCGAACACAATAGATCAGCAATGGTCGCAGTGTTACAAGGCTCATAAAGACCTTAGAAAAGCCCCACTCAACAAATAAAAAAAATAAAAAAAAGAGATTGTCCGGTGATAATAAACCTGCCCCATTGGGAAATTTAACAATAAAGAGTAGAAACAAACAAACAAGGCAGCAGAAGAAGTAGATATTTACCTCAGCTCCAGCCAATCGAACGACGATGGGCTTTCTGGAGAGTATCCACGCCAACGCTCCACTGACCAAAGTCTTCCCGCCGAGGTCCAGCCGCTCCCAGAACCACTCGTCAGTCGCCAATCGGTGAAACCTTCAGATCAAAACACTTAGTTAGTTAGTTAGTTAGTTTATCTGGGCTTTTTCCCGCACTTGGCCTCTTGATTGGGCCGTTGTACGTGGCTCATGTTTTTATTTATGCTACTCCAGCCAACCCAGGCTGTCCCGGAAGGTTAGCAGCCTGTTTGGGTTGCTCTAGGCCTCCGGGACAGATGCTGGAGATTGTAGTATTTTTGCCCGTTGCTCAGCCACGCTCCTGCATTCCATGAGCACATGCTGTGGCGTTTCTTCTTCCTCCATGCATCCTCTACATAGAGGGCTGTCTGTCACGCCTATGGTAAACAGGTGTTTGTTTATGGGACGGTGGCCTGTCATAGTACCTATGACTTTACGGATTTTGTCCCTTTTTATCTGGTGAGGTTGCGGGCGAGTTTTTTAGACGTTTCCGGAACCGCGTTCTTTGTTTGCCTGCCTCCTGCGTTTTTTTCCATTCTGTAAGGTGGGTTTCGTCGGTGTTTCTGCGTAGCCATGTTTTTATTTGGGCTGGGGTATGGGCATCAAGGGTTCCGGTCCATATACTATTTCCTTTGATCCCCTTTTGGCCAGTTCGTCTGCCGCGTCGTTGCCCAGTGAGTCGCTGTGCCCTTTAATCCATTGCAGGGTCACTCTATTTGACCTTGCAATGGATTGAAGCGCATTGTGGCATTCCAGCACTGTCGGAGATAAATCAAATCAAATCAAAACATTTTCTTTGTAAGAAAACCATCAAGAATCCATCCAGGAATCTTATCTTGGAAGAAAGAATGCTTCAGTACTTTCTGGAATGAACCCGTCTGTTCTGCTGTTACAGTGGTTTACCACGTCTTTTTATTTTCCATACGTTTCTAATATAGGATTTGTCTATTTAAATATATATATATAAAAAATAGCTTCCAGCAAAACTATTTTCATAAACTTGCAATGTTTGAAAGAGTTTCAATTTTTACGTTAACCCTTAACCACCTGACGTCGGTCTCAGAGACTCCAGCGATTTTATTTTTCAAATTATTCCGTTATTATGCACGTGACGCAATCTAGAGTCTATGTACTTCTTCCCTTCCCCCGCCAGTTCGTCCCGAGCCCTCGGCAGCTCTGGACGTGCGCGCTTTTGAAAATTACAGGTAATTATTTTTTGCGTGCGGTCCGTTAGACCGACGTCAGGTGGTTGCGTAATTTTGTTAAATTATATTTTTGATGGGTAACAATGAATCGCATGGATGAAAATATAGTTCGATGGTTAGAGGAAGTTGACACAGACTCGGAAAACTGGACTGACCAAAACTTTCGAATGAAAACTGCAGTGACGTAGAAGATGGTCTAGTGAATCAGATCATTGAAGGCGAACGTCAGTCCGACTCAGAAGTGGAAGGTGATGGGCCTGACCTTCAACTCACTGAACAGGAAAACGGCATCAGGTCGCCGATGGAATATTTATCTTCCGACGATGATGTCTTGTGACCCCAAAAAGAAACGCAAAACAGCCTATATATGTTTTCTATGTAAGAATCTTGTTTTCTATGTTTTCTATGTAAGAAATAATGTAGTAATAAATAAAATACAAACGGAGCTGCCATGGAATTCTCCGACCAAAAATCGGGCCCATCATATATAATTATTACACTTCTGGGAGGTGAAGGGTGGATTCCGGACTTACGACTGGCGGTGGTAGGTTTAGGACAGCTGTCTTGCCACATGTGAGCATTCACCTTACCACCCATTCACTCCCCCTTCGAAGCCATAGAATTTGAGATGCAGAAATCGCGGTTTTAGATAATTTTTCTAGAAAGGAGATGATTATTTTCCTGGAGAGACCAAGATCTTTAAAAAGGCGAAACAAAGATTTAGCTGGCAGGCCACGAGCGCCTACTTCCACCGCGTGAAGGTGAACAGTGAAGCCGTTCCGGGTGACGGCATTTGCGAGGTCATGGTATTTATTTAATTTGTACTCGTGGTCTTTCGGGATATTTGATTCCCATGGAACAGTTAATTCTACGATAAGGACCATCTTCCGAGATAGAGAGTAAAGAGTTATATCTGGACGCAGGTCTGTGCATCCGAGACTTTCAGGGAATTTATACTGCTTAGAGACCGAATCGACCTCCATAATCCAATCTGAAGCTTTCTCGATTATTGAGAAAGGTTTTGCAGTGAGATGTTTTTTGCCTTTAGAGCCAACCCGCACAAACTGTATTGGGGGTTTGGAGGATACTGTCAAACCCTTGTTTGCACGAGCCACTGAGAGGCTAAGTACCTCGCGAATAACAGCAAGGACTTTGTCGTGGCGGTAAGTGTACCGTCCTTGATCCAAGGCCACCTTGCAGCCAGCTAGAATATGTCTGTGCAAGGGGTGTTGCTACAAAGGAAATGTGCATTGTTTGTCGCCGTAAGTTGTGATTTTTCGTGCCTTGTAATTTTGCAAAAGTAGTGATTGTTTCATGTCAAAAACTATTTTATCTCATAGATAATTTATCAAACTTGTAGCAAATAAGTAAAAACAGTTATATTATATAGATTTTTTAAACTCAGATCTCAGATTTTCCAAGTTCCTACATTTTTACCTAATATTGATAAACATTTGTTAAGTGAAATCGAAGACTATCGCGGTTGTTTGACATTATAAATAGGATAGAAAACGAATTTACCGCGTGAAATTTGTAGGACCCGACGTTTCGGTGACGTTGCAGCCGCCGTTGTCAAGGGTAACAGTTTACCCTTGACAACGGCGGCTGCAACGTCACCGAAACGTCGGGTCCTACAAATTTCACGCGGTAAATTCGTTTTCTATCCTATTTATAATTTGTTAAGTGTTGATTTTTGATATCTTTAAGCATATTATTATTATTATTTTATAGCATTAGCAGCTTAAGCTGATGCATGCATTTCACTTTTTTTCTTATTTTTTAAATATTTGTCCAATTGGTTTTTAAATCCGTTCACACTTTTAGCACAAATGACCTCCTGCGGTAGTTCATTCCAAGAGTCCACAACTCTGTTCACCGAGAAATGTTTCCTCGGGTTAGAATTAAATCCTGAACGATTCAACTTTAAGCAGTGTCCTCTAAGCTGTGTATTGGTATTCCTTATAAATATATCCTCGAGCTTTGGTACGTCGTAGTAATCATTGGGATCTTATATGTCTCAATGAGATCTCCTCGTTGTCGACGCTCCTCTAGGCTGCTGAGTCCGAGTGCTTCGAGTCGGCGTTCGTAGTCTTGTTGTTTGAGCTGTGGGACCATTTTTGTGGCCCGCCTTTGCAAACGCTCCAAAAGTTCTACATCCTTCCTAAAGTACGGATTCCAAATCAGAAAAGCACACTCCAATTAAGGGCGAACATATGTTTTATACAGTTTAAGGAATAGCTCTGCATTTATGTAAGAGAATGCCTTCCTAATCATGTAGAGCAGGGATTTGGCTTTCTTGGCAACCTCTATAATGTGTGTGTCCCACTTCAGATCATCGGATATTGTAACACCGAGGTCGCGCTGCGTTTTCACTGCCTGTATAGGTTTTCCATCAATAAGGTAAGCGTGTTGGGGATTTTTAGGCCCGAGGTGGAGTACAGTGCATTTTCCGGCATTAAGCGACAGCAACCACTTTTTTGTCCAACCAGTAATCTTGTCAAGAGTGTCCTGAATTGTTTGTCCTGAATTTGCTAGGGCAGTTAAAATCGATAATAATCAAGAAAAAGTAAGATAACTTACCTTCTGCACACGAGCATGCACTGCACTAGTGTCTTCTTGGGCAGCCATCTGAAGATGCTGAGAACCATTTCGTCAGACAGAGATGAGAACGTTCCCTCGTCCGCCGCCTCTGATGAATCCTGTGAAGGGCCGCTTGTACTTCCCGAAGGAAACTGCTAAAAGATAGATTTGCAATTGGATTTGTTGAGTGATATAATCAAATTTGTCGAGTGATATAAAATCGAAGACTATCGCGGTTGTTTGACATTATAAATAGGATAAAAAGCGAATTTATATTCGTTTTCTATCCTATTTATAATTGTTTAGTGATGCCTCGATTTCCCTTTGGGGCCGTCCACATATTACGGCATCACCGAGGGGGATGGGGGGGGGGGGGGGGGTTGGAGCGGTGGCTTACGCTTGATTACATGAGGGGGAGGAAGTGCCCGTCCTGGTTACGTAATCAACTTTGGAAACACCGCATCGCAATTTTTGTTGGTCTAAACCTGCACAAAAAAAGCGCAGTGTCGCGTCGCGTACACCTCGGCGCGATGTGCTTGATCCACGCGCTTGTCTGCGATTGAGTGGCCCGGGCCTGTTCCTACGCGCGCCGACAAGATGGTGGCCGCTCTGGACTAATGCGCCGCTGCACGCTCTAACTCGATTTACACATGGAGTTTCTCAGTGCGTACGCCAAGGCGTTTTCACTCTTCTCAGGACCAGAGGCTTAACGGTGGGCCGACGAGGAGTGGAGGCAGTTTAAAAAGAAATACAAAAAGTGCGGAGGAATACAAAATGATCCGGAGTTCTGCCTCATTGTGGAGGAGTCTTCAAACATACACTTTACAAACGCTGGGTTTATGATTCTTCACATTTTCCGCAAATTCGGTTGATTAGATTTTTCCACTATCACCAGTGAACTTTTCCTCAAGCTCTATAAAACCTACATTCGCCCGCTCCTCGAATACTCCTACCAGGTATGGAATCCTTACTTTTGGAAGGATATAGAGCACCAGGAAAGAGCTCAGAGAAGAGCAACAAAGTTGGTGCTATCGCTGAGGAACAAACCATACGAAGTACGACTGAAAGACCTTCGCCTGACAACATTAGAGGAACGTAGGCAGCGAGGAGACCTAAGAGAAAGCTACAAAATGCTTCACGGTTATTACAGTGTGCCCAACCTCGAGAGCATGTATACCCTGAACACCAATAAGCAACTGCGTGGACACTCGTTGAAGCTAAATAAGACAATTGCAGCATTGAACCCCAGGAAATATTTCTTGACAAATCGTGTAGTGGATGCTTGGAATGCGTTGCCAGAGGATGTGATCAGTGCTATCTCTGTCAATAGCTTTAAAAACAAACTGGACGTTTTTCTTAGTGCAAAACAGTCGCAAGTTTAAAAACAAGTGCATGTGATATACACGCATCAGCCTTAACTCCTCTCCTCGCGGAGTAAAAATTTAGCTGTCCCATTCGCGCGCGACCTTTTCGCGCGCAAAATCGACGACCTTGATAAAAACGACCATAACTTGTAAACCACTATACGGATCATAAAAAGAAGAACTGTAAAATGATCGCATTGAAATTTGACATATAAAACATTATAACCTTATCTCGTAAATCAATTAAGATAATAATGGCGACAAATTACAAAACGCAAACGGCCTCCATCGTGTCGTCATCACTGGACCAAGTGGACGCCTGTCATTCCAGTGTATTAAAACTTGCATCCCCAAAAGGACGCCTGTCATTTGTCGGGTTAAGCTGCTAGTGTATAATATAATAATAATAATAATAATAATTACGTAATCTTCGGGGGGCAGAGAAGGGGTCAAAAATCTTACGGGGTCAAAAATCCCAAAAACGTCATTACGTAAAATGTGGATGGCCCCTTTCTATAGAACTTGGTTTCTCTTCAATATGTAAACCACATTGGATTGATCAAGCAGCTCAGCTACGAGGGGATTCGAATGGGATGTCAATCGTTCAGCATGTTTGGATTTATATCGCTCAATTTCTGCGGCAATGGTGGGGACTTTAGATAGTCTTGAATTTCATAATTTCTTGTAAACTGCGGTGCATTCGCAATATCCCGGACAGGGTTGGCAAAAACCCGGGTTTTATCAAAAAATATCTGCCCACTGGGTTATTTCGGGTTTTTTCGGGGATTTTCGGGCTTTTTCGGGGAATTTTGGGTTTTTTCGGAGTTAATGAGAATTTTAAATGAATATATTTTAATTTTACATTTAATTTTATTTTACTACCATTTTATTGCATTTTTTCTCCCAATCCAAATCTATTTACTACTGAATAAAGTTGTAACACTACCATGAAGGGAATTCCATCGAAAATCGTTATTGTCAGTTGTCGGGGAGATTCCCTTTATTTTCACAACAGGATAAGAGTTAACACTAACAACCGCTAGTGGCGCTGTTTCGGCGCACAAGTATTGAGTAGTAGTGCAAACGATTTTAGAACTAAATAGTGTATATTGAAGTGTGTATAAGGGTCTTTGTAGCTTGAAGAGTATTGTAATAGTTTTGTAATAAATCGAATTGAGTGTTCTACCGTGTTTTTGCATCTTCTGCTGTCTATCCACGTAACAATATTATCCATAAGTTATCTCATAAATCATGTCAAAAGTAGTCAGAAGTGGTAGAAAGGAAGGAGCAGAATGGACAGAAGTTATTAAAATAGATAATAAAAGAGTGCAGTGTAAATACTGTAAAATAGGAATAAGTGGAAAAATTGAACGTATACGAGCGCACATGAACAAGTGTTTAGTTACGGCACGGGACGGGGACGTGAACCGGCGTCGGGGTTACCAGCACGATGATTTGGATTCCGATGAATGTCTACTTCAAGAATTTGCTTCAATATCATCACATTCAACAGAGGGTTCTACTGCTGGATCGTCTCGCTGTGTCAGTATCATCAATGTCAATAAGTATTTTTTCAAAAAGCCACATTCGTCAAAAACCCTCGGGTTTTTTCAGGTGGGTTTTACCCAATTTAACCCAGTGGGTTTTTTCGGGTTGGGGAAAATCAAGCCAACCCTGATCCCGGAGGATACTATTCTGCAAGCGCTATAGAGAGAGTATGTTACTTTTGCTCGCTATACCCCACAGTTGAATGCCGTACAACCATATAGGCTTAAGTACCATATAGGAGTTATAGATGAGAAGTTTGTTGTCAACGCATAGAATTGAGTTTCTACCCATAAGCCAATGCAGATTACGGTATTTGAGCTTCATCTCATCCCGAAAGAGGATATCTACATTAGATTTATTTACAGTAAATTGCAGTGGACAATCCAATTGACAAATAAGCCAACGAGTCGTGCAGCTCTATTTAGTCAGTCAAAAAAAACAGAAAACTGTGGTCAAACATTGGATACCAAATGGCCGAATTGACTTCTGATTTACAATATCGAGCTATATATTAAACTCATTACCTTCATTTTCGCTGAAGGACTTCAGATTGCAAAGCACAAACCCGAGCAGCCCAAACAATGGGCCAACAAGAACAGCCAATATGAATTGATAGTCGAACTTATGAGAGACACTCAGTCGAACTTATGAGAGATTAATCAGTATAATTTGCGTATTTTAACTCATTAATGACTTATGGACTACTATTTTGGAGAAATGCCGCAACCAGTAAAAGAATCTTTCTTTTGCAAAAGAGAGCACTGCGGAGCATGTATCAGGTAACGACTAGGACCTCATGCAAAGAATATTTCAGCAAGGCAAGAGTAATGACTATGTATTATTCAGCGTTCATATACCAGTGTCTAATGTATGCTAGACAGTACCTCGCAGAAACTGCAATTAATGCAGACATTCACTAGCATCATACCCGCGGTAGCTCCCTTTTATGCGTACCCCGAATACGACTGGCAAAAGTACAGAAAAGCTACTTGTATCTTAGCATTAAATTCTATAATCTACTCCCTACAAAATTTAAACAGCTGGAAGACATAAAACTTTAAAAAGACATCAAGGAGATGCTGATAGGCCACCCTTTCTATAATCTGGCCGAATTTGAGGGCCATGAATTTTCAAATATTGTGCCCATTTAAATTACTTAAAAAGTAGAGCCGTATTGTCTGATTATTTTATATGGTCTTATAACCATCACTTCAAATGAATCAACTACTCAATTTTCTGATGCGATCGATGCGAACAACTCTGGGCCTCACTCTATCATATTTATTTATTTATTTATTTATTTATCCTATTTTTTAAAGTTACATAAAAAAGATTGCGTTCATTTTTTTAACACATTTTAAAAGAATACATATGAAGAAAATCGCGAAAGGGCATTAACTTGTCAGGATTACATCACCCCACTAGGTATACACCTGTGTTGGGGTGATGGATACATAGTTCTGTGGTATTATTTGCTGAGCCTGTACGCCTTGCCTGCTGTCCTTCTTCCGTCTTAAAAAAAACAATACGTAATATAATTTAGCATAATATAATATAAATAATATAATATAACATATTACAATATAATATAATATCATATGTTATAACATATAAAATAATGTAGCATATTTATATATAATATAGTATAACATAACATATTATAATCTGTATATCTGTATACATATCCATAATTTACATCTATATATCCTATAATTTGTGGTTAGAAATAAAATATTTTAATATATCATACTTTCGCATTCATCTCTAGTATAATTTGAGAGCCAATGAGACACCCGTCTCTTGAACTGGTTGTCGGTTATGTTTAAGATCTGTCCTGTGTACGAGTTAAATATATTATAGAGTTTAGGTCCGAGATATGCGTAGTGTCTTTGTCCGTATACAGTCCTCATTTTTGGTTGAATCTGTTTGTCTTTGTGTCTAGTGTTGTGTTTGTGCTCTGGTTTGTCTTTATCCGTTTTCCTCATGAGGTCCATCCGATAGCGCACCAGAACAGCGCGTATGTATAGTTGGCGTACGTCAAGTACTTTAAAGTCTGTATATAGGTCGTCTGACGGGGAGCGATATGGCTTCTTGTTAATGACTCTGAGCAAAGCCTTTTGCGCTTTGACCAGTGGCAGATTTGTTCTTGCCATACCGCCCCAACCGATCTGTCCGTATGTAAGTAGAGTCTGCGCCAGTGCATAGTAAACAGTCCGTAGTAGGTTAATGTTGAGTATGCTTCTTATATTTTTAAATATATAAATCAACTTTCTAGTCCGTTTAGTCGTAGCCTCAATGTGTTGTGTCCATTTTAGATTTTGGTCAATGACTATTCCTAGATATTTTATTGTGTTCGTGCGTTCAAGTGGTAAACATGTACAGTTCATGTAGTCGCATTTATGTAATGTAATATGGTGGTTAGTATTGGGATGATGTCTATTGTCGATGCTAAAGGTCATATATTTAGTCTTGTACTCGTTTAGCGTCAAAAGATTATTGTCAAGCCATCGTTTAGCCAGCTTCAGTCCCGCAGTCGCCCTGTCAAACGAAGACGTCCAAGTGTCGCCGTAGAATAGCAACACAGTGTCGTCGGCGTAGGACAGTACGGAGCCCTGAACCTGAAGCTGGCATAGGTCATTTATGTACACTAACAAGAGTATTGGGCCCAGTGTGCTGCCCTGTGGGACCCCATAGGAACACGGCAGGGATTCACTTGTCTCGCTGTCAATCTTAACTTGCTGCGTGCGTCCAGTTATATAGCTACGAAACCAGTCCAACTCTACGTCTAAAACTCCGAGTTTCTCAAGTTTCGTGATTAGTCTATCGTGAGGTACTGTGTCGAAAGCTTTAGCCAAGTCGAGAAAAATACCAATGCAATGTTTGTTTCTATCAAGGTTTTCTGTTATACATTTAGTTAATTCAAGAATTGCATCGGCAGTTCCTCGACCCGGCCTAAAGCCATACTGTCAGTCTGACAATAGATCATGTGTCTGTAAGTAAGTCGTTAGTTGTTTTGCGGTTAGTTTTTCTAGTATTTTGCTTATTGTATTTATTACTGAAATCGGACGATAGTTTTTAGGGTCACGTTTGTCACCTTCCTTAAAGATCGGTGTCACATTGGCTGTCTTAAATACTTCAGGAAATTTTCCCTTGTCCAAAGTGAGGTTGGTAATATACACCAAGGGTTTGGCTATGAATTTAGCAATGAACTTCAGAGTACCTACACTGATACCATCTGGACCTGGGGCGGAATCGCTTTTTAGCAATCTGATTGTCTTAAGAATGTCATCTTCGTAAACATGGGTAAATTTAAACTTCCTTTCAATATTAGGCAAAGTAAAATCGTCTTCAGTTGCGTTAATCGTTGTGGAAGTTTGATTGAAGGCCTTGGCCAGATTTACTCCAACATTAGTGAAGTATCT
Organism: Micropterix aruncella; assembly: GCA_944548615.1. Classification (NCBI taxonomy): domain Eukaryota; kingdom Metazoa; phylum Arthropoda; class Insecta; order Lepidoptera; family Micropterigidae; genus Micropterix; species Micropterix aruncella. The sequence goes on from OX155979.1 coordinate 13,860,509, forward strand.
ATTGAAATGTTGAGTAACGTCGCTCTTGTTTTTAATTAGTTGCCTGCCAATCTGGAGTTCCTGTACACTGCTTGTCGCCCTACCACGACTATTACTCATTTCATTAACTACCCTCCAAACAGTCTTTAAATTAAAGTTATCCGTCTCAATTTTTTTTCCGGTAGTAGTCCTCCTTGCTCCTCTTAATTATACTTGTGCAAATATTTCTGTATCGTTTATAGTAGTCTTGTAGCGTCTTGTTGTTTGGGAATCTTCTCATTTGTTTGTGTAATTTGTCCCGTTTTTTAATGCATTTAATTATTCCAGTATTCATCCAGGGTTTTAGTAGTGTAAATTTAGGTGTCGTTACTTTTGTAGCGGTATTGTTTTGTATATGGTAATTTAAAGTATTTAAGAAAGCTACCGTTGCGTTGCTGACGTCATTAGTAAATGTTTCTGACCAATTTTCTTTACTTATGTCATTAAGCAGCCCTTCATAGTTAATAATTTTCTTGGATTTTGTTATGTCAGCCTTCGCATTGTTTTGCTTGCCATGTAGTCCAAAGAGTGTGGAATAGTGGTCAGTAATGGTAGTATGTAGTAGTGATGGGTGTGATCACGAATAGCAATAACAATAACGTGTGATATTTGCAATCACGAAGAACGCGTTACGAGAATTTGAAAGAACATGCTATTTGAATCACGGCTACGAACAGCACCGCATTGCCATCACTCGGCGCCGCTACGACGCGACGGATCACTGATCAGTGATTGGCCCACGATTGGCCTTTCTCACTGATCGCCGTCGAACGACCGCGCCACTGAACGATTAGCGGTAAGCGTCGAATTGAACCGTTCACTTGGTTTCGTTCATTCTTAGATCACTGATCGCCGATCAGTCATTTGACAGTGATCGGCGATCAGTGATCCGCCGTTCGTTCTGGCGAACGCCCGCGCCGGCTGGACGATGACTGATGAGTAGCGCGTTCATTTCGTACGTAACGTGAATTTGGACAATGTTATCGCATGGATTTGGACACTGTTATCGCTCGCGTCGTAATTGTTCGTGTAAATGAGTTTTCTCATGATTTGTTAAAGCAATAAAATACAAGTCCTTTACAATGGTGGAGCAGTCGGAAATATGTATACCCAAATTTATATCAACTATTTAAATCAAATTGCCATATAGTAGCGACAAGCGTGCCTTGTGAAAGGGTTTTTTCGAAAGCTGCCTACATTATTTCAGAAAGACGAACTCGGCTTAGCACCAAAAGAGCGAGAGAGTTAATTTTTCTGAACGCTAATTCTTGTAATTACTAATAAATATTAAGCAAATATAATGCACGTTTCTGTTATCAGTTATCACATTGACGAAACTTTCTTACTTAACGTTTCACAGTACATTTCAGTACAATCACGAAAATCACGAGTAGCAGTTACTATCACGCATGATAAAATACAAGTAACGTGATCGTCGCGTGATTTAAAATTGAGAATCACGCCCATCACTAGTATGTAGTAATAAAGTAGATTTAATTTGATTATTTAACATTTTACTGACAATTTGATTACAATGAATAATTTTACTACGTATCTTTTCGAATTACTACTTCAAATATTAGGCTTCTATTTTGATTATTTATATTTATAGTTTGACAATCTAGTAGTTAATTCTTGACTAGCTATGTATGTGCAGTAAAGAGCAGTAACGAGGCTTACTACCTAACCCAATTATTTTGACACGTCCAAGAGCGGTCTTTAGCTGTCAATTGGACACAACGAAAATGTAAATGTAAACTCCAACTATTGTGGTGGTATACAACAATATATCAGGAAAATAGCTTACTGTTATTAGTTCTTCGCTTTGCCGATGATCTTCGAAGGAGAGGTCTTTTTTATCCGATAAAATGGTGACATCTGTATCCGCATCAAACACAGATCTACAATATAAATATATAAACAAGTTATTAGTAAAAACAAATTTTTAAAAACAAAAATGAAAAAATTAAATACAAACTGAGCTGCCATGAAATTCAGCGACCGAAGTCGGGCCCATCATATAGAGTTATTACACTTCTGGGGAGTGAGCAGTGGATTCCGGACTAACGACCGGCTGTGGTAGGTTTAGGACAGCTGTCTTGCCACATGTGAGCGTTCACCTTACCACCCATTCATTCCCCCTTCGAAGCCATAGAATTTGAGATGTGGAAATTGCGGTTATAGATAATTTTTCTAAGGAGTTGATTATTTTCCTGGAGAGACCAAGATCTTTAAAAAAGTGAAACAGAGATTTAGCTGGCAGGCCACGAGCGCCAACTTCCACCGCGTGAAGGTGAACAGTGAAGCCGTTCCTGGTGACGGCATTTGCGAGATCATGGTATGTATTTAATTTGTACTCCTGGTCTTTTGGGATATTTGATTCCCATGGAACAGTTAATTCTACGATAAGGGCCATCTTCCGAGATAGAGCGTGAAGAGTTATATCTGAACGCAGGGCTGTGGATCCGAGACTTTCAGGGAATTTATACTGCTTAGAGACCGAATCGACCTCCAGAATCCAATCTGAAGCTTTCTCGATTATTGAGAAAGGTTTTGTAGTGAAATGTTTTTTGATTTTAGAGCCATCCCGCACAAACTGTATTGGGGGTTTAGAGGGTACTGTCAAACCCTTGTTGGCACGAGCCACTGAGAGGCTAATTACCTCACGAAACAGCAAGGACTTTGTCGTGGCGGTAAGTGTACCGTCCTTGATCTAAGGCCACCTTGCAGCCAGCTAGAATATGCCTGGCTGTGCAAGGGGTATTGCTACAAAGGGGGCATGAACTATCCTCGGCAAAGCTCCAACGAGCGAGGTTACTGGGATCTGGAAGCGTATGCTGAAAGGCGTTTAACCCGCTCAGCACGTAACATCCATTTGGGGATATGTATGGCGGCCGCCTAAAATCCGTAACATCCGCTACGGGATATCGCGCTCGCCGCTGCGAAAAATGCAATTTACGATTCGAAACGTCGTACTTAATGCTTTCTGACGGCGGAACGACATGGCCAAATAATCTTTAATTCGGTGGCCAACGGCGATAAAATCGATCGGCTATTTAAAAAGTCAGCATAGACGTCAAAACGGCAGTCTCGATCGGCCAGCGCCGCGGCCGCGTAGTTCCGCGAAATGTTGGTTTTGTGCAGTGTTTTGTGGATAACAGTGCAGTGTTTACTGGATAACAGTGAGTAATTTGCATTTTTAATTAGTTTAGGCATAAGGATTAGTCAATTGAGATAGTCCATTTGCTGTTTTTCACGAATTTTTAAAGAAAACACTTCTGCGACAACAAACGGCTCGCGAAAAAATGGTTGTTATTATTTTGTAATGATTATGAAATATCCAGATATATTGCGAAATATGACGTAATGTCGCTTTAATTTACTAACAAAATAAGTATTGTTTCATTTACATCCTAAGTTATCACATAATTAGGCGTATTTTGAAAATTATATCTTGTTTTGTAAAATGAATCGCGCAAAGAAACTTGTTTTGATAATTACTATGAGAGAATAAAGTGCGATTTTCCATAGTTTTTCGATGAAATGTGACTCTTTGGAGTATAGTAATTAGTTATTAGACATATAATAAGTCTATGATAAGACAATATAATTGAAAAAATCTAACGAATGTTATATTATGAGCATTCAAAGTTTATTATTAAGTTCGGACGCGGAAACTCTCAAAACTTTAGATTTTTCTATAATATCAGACAAAGCTCAAAGTTCTGGTGTGATTTCTAAGAAGTGTGATGTAGTAATAAAGTTATTTTGAAAGAATTTCATATAAAAAAATACCATAAGTAGTCACAAATTAAAAATTAAAAAAATTTTTTTTTACGAGAATACATAAATTTTTTCTTGGCTGAATAAATAAATATTTTTGTATGCAAATAAGTAAAAAAAAAATATCGTTTTGGTAAAGCATTTAATAAAGAACATAACTGTATTTACAATTTTTGCATATTTTACGTATTTTGTGACAAAAAAATCGAAATGATTTTATAGGCGAGTTTTTTCAGTTTGCCAATTTTGTAATAATTATTCATTATTATCTTAATTGTTTTACGAGATAAGGTTATAATGTTTTATATGTCAAATTTCAATGCGATCGTTTTTCTCAAGGCCGTTGACTCGCGTCGATTTTTTGCCCGAATGTCGCGCGCAAAAGTGATAGGTGAGTTTTTACCTCGCAACAGGAGGGGTTAAATAAAATTTCTGCATCTCTGGCGTCCAGTCATACAACATTACTTTCCAGTGCATTGGAGGAGGAATGCAAAAGTCTCCAATTGTTGTCCAATCATTCTGGCATTGAAGGCCAATAGCGTGAGCCATACTATTGCTGTCGTAATCTCCCCGCAAGAGAGACTTCATTAAGTCCACATCGCTCATGGTTGTACTGCCATACCCCAGACCAGTGCCATTCTGGCTGATTCCAGTAAGGAACTTTTTGTGGAAGTCAACGTGGGCTTGTAGATCATTTTTCTCACTACGGCCACTTACTACGTGCTTCGATATTGCCGGATCCTTGGAATTGCTTAGAATCGAATTTTTGGTTATTCTGGAGTTGGCGTAGAGCAGAGAGGGCAGTTTTAGAGCTAGCCCAAAATTGTGTTTGGACAACAACGCTAATTTTGTTAGCTTCGAAGATGTCGAAATTTGAGACGATAAAACGTCATTTGCGGGAAGCAAAGCTTTTCTGCTTTCATCTTATGAAAACTGCCGTGTCACATGTGCTCCCACCAAATAAAAGTCGCAAATTCCGGATATGAAGGCAAATTCCCTGACGTGGAGGCAAGTCCCGTCACATTCCGCGACGATCTCGTCACTTAATTAAGCAGCAGTTAAAATATGAATAAAAACAGAAGTACAGAGGTGCCGCCAAACTGCGATCAATAGAAAAAGAATCTGTTAAAATCGCGAGGATCCTATATGAAAAGCACCCCAAAAGGAAATTAAATGCTCACCAGAAAAGTCACGCACACTTCACATAAAAAATTTAACCGCCAGGCGGTCAATCTCCGACATTCTCTCCTTTTACGGCAGTCGCCAATCTCCCCGCCCAAACTCGTGCGACTGCTCCGTCGACATCGTCAATCGAAATAGAACGATGTGGAGTGAAAGCCGCCGAAGGTTACGTCAAAAACGGCTTGAACGCCGTTAACCCCTCAGGCCCCGATTGGCCGATATCGGCCACAACACGATTCAGCGTGACGGCCCCGTTTTAATTTTATTTTAATTTAATTTGTTTTATTTTATTATGTTAATATGTTTCATTTTAATTATGGGTACAGTGGTTTGGCAGTAATTAAAGTTTTGGTGAGTGTTATATTTCAATTTTTTTACTAATTTTTACTAATTTTTTTTGGGACATCAACTTTTCAATCGGCTGAGGGGCCGAGGCCTGAAGGGCTAAATAATAAAAAAACAAAGCCGCGGTCTCGACCAATCACGTGAGAGCTCGGCTTTCGCCGGCTGTCAAGCGCAAAGTTCTTCCGTATTTCGCAAATTTATGTTTTAGCTGTCAAAGTATGGAAGAAATGCACGGAAACCGCGAAAAACAACCAGTAAACATAAAAAACACGGTTAAACATGGAAAACAGGTTCGGCGAAACATAACCTGCAACCAGGCGCGAATATGCGGTTTTTGTTACACTCTTTACTCTCTATGTCGGAAGATGGCCCTTATCGTAAAATTAACTTTTTCATGGGAATCAAATATCCCAAAAAACCACGAGTACAAATTAAATAAATATTATGATCTCGCAAATGCCGTCACCCGGAACGGCTTCACTGTTCAGCTTCACGCGGTGGAAGTTTGCGCTCGTGGTCTGCCAGCTAAATCTCTGTTTCACATTTTTAAAGATCTTGGTCTCTCCAGGAAAATAATCAACTCCTTCTTAGAAAAAATATCTAAAACTGCGATTTCCGCATCTCAAATTCTATGGCTTCGAAGAGGGAGTGAATGGGTGGTAAGGTGAACGCTCACATGTGGCAAGACAGCTGTCCTAAACCTACCACAGCCGGTCGTTAGTCTGGAATCCACTGCTCACCCCCCAGAAGTGTAATAACACTATATGATGGGCCCGACTTCGGTCGTCGGTAAATTCCATGGCAGTTCCGTTTGTATTTTATTTATTGTGAACATAATAATAAATATTAAATAAACTCATTATAACATCTTTGTTTAAATTACCTATAACGAATGTAGGATATTTACCCTTTGTTTCGTTTTCGAACGCCTCTAAAATACCTAGTTAACAAAAAAATATATACACAAAATAGTCAATACTGTTACCTATCAACATAGACATATATGAAAATAACCAAAATCGAAATCCCAAAATAGTTCCGGGCATATATGGGTTAATCGGAATGTGATTTAAATGGAAGTTTATACTTAATCGACTGTGCACGCTACTCCGTGCAATAGAAAAGGATGCGTGCATTTATTGCCCGAGAGTGCCGTTGTGGCCTTGCCATGTGTCTCGCTCGCAGTTAGCAGTGGCGTAACTAAAAATCGGTCCCCGTAAAAAAAATAACGGCACTCCCGGGCTATAAATACATGCATCCTTTTCTATTGCACGGAGTAATGCGCAGTCCTTGCTCGCTACCTGAATTAAAATGCTGGCAACCCAATTGTGACAGGTTTTATGCAGGCAACCTTATTCCTCCGCGCTGAGGGAGACAGTAGCTTCAATTTGGTGTAAAAAATTATAGGTGCATTAATCGATGAAGAATACCATGTCGAATGCAGCTGCGAAAATAAAGTCGAATGCAGCTGCGGTCTAGCCTACGTTGGACAAACGAAACGGCCCATAGCCACGCGACTGACAGAACACATCAAAGCTGTTAAAAACATTCAGCGAGAAAAAATCGGCGATCTGCAAACATATATTGGATAGCGGAAGTAACCACTGGATGCAAAATCCCATTGTTCTATCCAAGGAACAATTCTACTTTCCTCGCATGATCCGGGAAGCCATTGAAAAAAGAAGAACTCCGAACTTCAATAGAGACGACGGCTACAAACTCTCTTCTACGTGGAACCCTCTTCTTAAAATGTTCCCGCCGCCGAACGCAAAGACGTCAAAACAGGATACAGTGAGTGTTGTGTGCAAGACGGATTTTCAAAATTCCCGCGCTCTGAGCCCGGCCCCCCACCACCGTTATAACCAACACAGTGGCGGCAGCGGTATGCGGCCTACCCGCAAAACAACGGACTGACAGCTCTTCAGTCTACCCTAGACAACGGCGGCTGCAACGTCACCGAAACGTAGGGTCCTACAAATTTCACGCGGTAAATTCGTTTTCTATCCTATTTATAATGTCAAACAACCGCGATAGTCTTCGATTTTATAACACTTCATTTACCTTCCAAATAATAGGTGCAATTTATATTATATTTAGCAATTTTCCTTCTTGTTTTTTGTGTACTAGTGATAAGATTTTGCTATGCAATCCTGCGGCATATTAAATCACATTTCGATTAAATAACTGACAGGTGCACAAATTTACGGTGGGAATTTATACTATCAGCTTAAGCTGCCTGCCTTTTAAATATACAATGATTATAATAATAATGTTATTATTATTGTTATTATTATTATTATTTCTTGATGAACTAGCAGCTTAACGCTGATGTGTTCATATCTATGAAATTCACTGGTGTTGCTGTTTCCTTTTTTTTTTTTTTCTTTTATATATCATTTTTTAAATAGATATCAAGCCTATTTTTGAATGCGTTTATGGTTGGTGCTTCGATAACTTCCTCGGGCAGTTTATTCCAGCTGTTCACGATTCTGTTTGTCAGGAAGTGCTTTCTTGCTTCAGTTGAAAAGCTTGTAACGTTGAGTTTCAGGCTGTGACCTCTCATGTGATGGTTTGAATTGAACGCAAACATGCTTTCCAACTCTGGGCAGTCGTAGTGTTGCCTCAGTATTTCGTATGTCTCTATGAGATCTCCTCTGTGTCTCCGTTGCTCCAGAGTTGTCAGTTTGAGGATTTTTAATCTATGTTCATAGGGTGTTTTTCTTAGGGCTTTTGGCAGTTTTGTCGCTCTACGTTGTACACTTTCAAGCAGGTTGATGTCCTTGGCAAAATAAGGATTCCAGATTTGAAAACCATACTCGATCAGAGGACGAATGTAAGTTTTGTAAATTTTTAGAAATGTCGGTATCGTCAATACTTGAAAAGCTTTCTTTACCAAATATAGAAGTGAGTTTGTCTGTTTTACGATGTTTTCAATATGGTTTGCCCATTTCAAGTTGTCCGTTATCGTTATACCAAGGTCTTTCTGTGCATTTGTGGTGGTTAAGCTGATCGATCCAAGTTGGTAGTCATTTTTAGGGTTGTTTTTACCAAGGTGTAGAACTGTGCATTTCTTAGGGTTGGTTTTAATAACCCAGTCTTGAGTCCATTTTGTGATTTCATCTAAAGCTTCTCTTAACGTTCCACAACACAAGACAGCGTCTGCAGTAAGTTTAACATCATCAGCGAAGTGGCTCATTGATATTCCGGCGAGTTGGGGAAGATCAGAGATGAAGATCCCGAACAGGGTCGGAGCCAGAACGGAACCTTGAGGTACGCCGCTTACCGCTTCACGGACATCCGATAATAGGCCCCCCACTCTCACTTGGTATGTACGTCCCGTTAGGTAATTTTCCAGCCATGTCAGCAGTCTACCACGTATTCCGAGATGCTCTAGTTTTGCAAGGAGCCGACGGTGTGGCACCGTATCAAATGCTTTCTCGAAGTCCAGATAAATAACATCAACGGGAGTTTTAGAGTCGAAATGTTTTGTCCAATAGTCAAGGCAAAGCAAGAGGTTAGAGATAGTTGAGCGATTAGACACAAATCCGTGTTGTTGGTATGGTTAAGAGGCCGTATACGAAATTTTGCGCATTTCGTGAATTTACGTAATTTTGCAAGAATTTAGGGTTAAAATACTGTATTTCTATAAGTTTTATTGCACAACATAAAAGATCATTTATATTATTGTCTAATGATGGAGCTACTTTTTTGAAAATTATTATAGAATTTTGATTAATTGAACTTAAACCGGCCACTGTTTGTGAATTTTTGCTGTAAGAGTTTAGAATATAACATATTTACGAATCGTTTTGACATCTAAACGGTATGAAAAAATTACAATCCTATTGTTGTGAATGTACTCTATATAATAAGTGAATCACTTTTTACTACTTTCATATAAAATTGTTGATAAAAAAAATATTTAACTTTGTCTTTTTTTTTGGAAAATGGGCGAAGAATTGCTTTTGATTTTGGCCTTTTAGAACTCTCGTTCATGAAATAAAAACAACAGAAATAAACTTTAGTTCAATATCAATCCATTTCCTCAAAAAAAAAATGTAAAACATTAATTAAAATTGGCAAAAAAGTCTTTTAAAACAATCTAATTCTCGCGTTATGATACTCGCCTATGATACGATTCACGCCTCAAGTCAGCTAGTCCCCGCCGAGCGCTTCCAAAGGGTGGACGTATCTCTTTGGCTCCGAAAATCCTACCTACCTATAGTTATATTATACCATTGATTATAGAGGTATCACGGCCCACATCGATTTCGTACACGGCCTCTTAAGCTAAAAATAAAAAATAAAACTTACCCTGAAAGTAGATTATTTCCGGGTTTCATAGCAGGCGGCACTTCTAGTTCATCCAGAGGGAAGCAAGAAGTGGTCGTTTCCAGTTCTTCCTCCGTAATTGATAACAACGCTGCTCGCTCGCCGACAAAGTCACGACTTGATCTGAAACATTAGGAAATAAAAAAAAATACAATAATATTGTATATTTTGATTATTTGCATTTGTTTGCTGTATTAACCCCTTGAGTATGATACGACCAAATCTGGTTGTCAAACAATTATCCGTTGAGTATGATACGACCAGATCTGGTTCCGCTCGGCGCGCGCGCTTTCGAACTCTTTTTTTACCATCGAAAGCATTTTGTCTCTTTCATGCGTATGGCAGATCGGTACAGAATTAAATTCTCTCTGTTATCATTCCCAGCAGCAACTGCGCAGTCCATGTGACATATTATTACGGAGCGCGGCAAATCGAACATCCGCCTTCACGAAACGTCAAATCCGCCGGTGCGCGTGTCGGCATTTCGGAAACGGTTTTCGTGTAGATTTCGGTGTGTTTTTGAACGAATCGTATGTAAAACCATTTCTACAACATCATATAGTCCCCCTAAACTGATTAGATGTACCATTTATCAGGTATATAAAGTATTTCCGGTCTTTGAATGTCGCGTCGCAAATGCCAAAGTCGGCCATTGTTTTTTCACTTCTTTGACGTTCTCATATTTATTCATAATTATCTAATTGTTTTACAAAATGATATTTCAATATTCTATATTCGAAATTTCAATGCAATCATTGTGCAGTTGTTCTTTTTATGATTGGTGTAGTAGTTTCGTAGTTATAGTACTTTAAGTCGAGCGCCGTCGATGTCGCCGAAAATCTTGCAAAAGAGACAAATGCATCCATGAAAATACCCATTTACTCCAAGGGTTAAATGATTTAAAAAATATTGAATATTTTGTAATAAAAAAAATGTAAATATGTAAAAACTGATCGCCTACATAGGGTTTTTGGTAATGTGGACAGATGTAAAAATTGAAAAATATGTACAATTTTTATTTGTTTATATCTAAGCGTCCACGACCTTGAAGTACGAAGCATTTGGGAAAGCCGCACTTAACCCCTCGAGCGCTGACGTTTGAATTGTAGTTTCTCTTAGAGAACGCGAAGAAGAAGATTACATCACAACAAAAATATAGCGTTTCAGGAAAACGACGATTACTCCGAAACTACTATACGGATCGTATAAAAAAGACCTGTTTTATGTTCCTGTTGAAATTTGCTATTAGATACGTGTAACGTCGTTTTGTAAAGCAATAAGCATTATTCAGAATTATCTGTCAAAGTTGTGGTACAGAAAAAAAACTGCCTTGTCCAACATTTCTGTTTTTTCTGGAAATAAATCACCCTATACAAGAAATTGTGAACTTTTATAATAATTATAATATGGCTTCATTCAACCTATGACTTCGTTTTACTTATACCCATACAAAAATTAAAAAATATTCGGTGTTGAAAATCAACATGAATATTGAAGTTTTTGGTTTGGTTCAATCATAGACTAAAAAATGGCGACTGTATGAAAAATAATGAACCAACTAGTAAACGACAGAGAATTTTCTCCTCTTTTCGCACATACCACAGGCCGTATGATTTATGTGAGGTATCAAGGGTAAATAATTGGAAAACATCGGCGCCGATCTCGGCTGGGACAGATGTCCCCTTTGCCGCTCTACGGTAATTTCAATTGTGGGACAATTGTCCCGTTTGCCGCTCAAGGGGTTAAGTGCACATGTAGCACTATCTCGCTTGCTTATTCATGTGGCGCGTTTATCCTACTCGTTCGCACGGATAACCATTGAAGCGCAATTTTTTTCACATATCTCATTCGCACCTTCCCTCGTTAGTCATGTGCGCTGGCCTCTTCAATCGACTAGTGCAATTTGAGTTGAGTGTTGGTTTCATTTCTAGATACTTGTGATGCGCGCGTTTGTTTATTGCTATTATTAAAATTTTAAAATAGTATGCTGTACACAAAATCTGTTTAAGAAGTGATACGACATTAACGAATCGCCTGAATGCTTATGGTGATCTGCCTAGATGGAGTCCACTAACATGGAACCCCATTTACATCTCGTGCACCCCGATTTTTTTTCGCTTACATGGACCCCTGGGGTTCCATATAGACCACTTTGGGAATCACTGTCGTAGACGTACACATCTTCTTCCTCGCCACGACTTCTTCGTCTTCTTCCTCAACACTTAACAGTAAATGGCTAATTTTATCTCTATTTAACACCTACGATAATGGATTAATAAATTTTGATAAGAATTCTTATTTTATTGCTAATTTTATTTATTTATTTACTTTTATTCCAACAAAAGAGAAAAACAGCGCTCGGGTCTTAAGTTAATAAATAATAATAACAATATTACGGCCAAAATAGTCTCCTGGTAACCCCCAATACAGTTTGTGCGGGTTGGCTCTAAAGGCAAAAAACATCTCACTGCAAAACCTTTCTCAATAATTGAGAAAGCTTCAGATTGGATTATGGAGATCGATCGGTCTCTAAGCAGTACAAATTCCCTGAAAGTCTCGGATGCACAGCCCCGCGTCCAGATATAACTCTTTACTCTCTATCTCGGAAGATGGTCCTTATCGTAGAGTTAACTGTTCCATGGGAATCAAATATCCCAAAAGACCACGAGTACAAATTAAATAAATACCATGACCTCGCAAATGCCGTCACCCGGAACGGCTTCACTGTTCACCTTCACGCGGTGGAAGTAGGCGCTCGTGGCCTGCCAGCTAAATCTTTGTTTCACCTTTTTAAAGATCTTGGTCTCTCCAGGAAAATAATCAACTCCTTTCTAGAAAAATTATCTAAAACCGCGATTTCTGCATCTCAAATTCTATGGCTTCGAAGGGGGAGTGAATGGGTGGTAAGGTGAACGCTCACATGTGGCAAGACAGCTGTCCTAAACCTACCACCGCCGGTCGTAAGTCCGGAATCCGCCCTTCACCTCCCAGAAGTGTAATAATTATATATGATGGGCCCGATTTTTGGTCGGTGAATTCCATGGCAGCTCCGTTTGTATTTTATTTATACAGTTAATGTGCGTGTTGCGTAATAATATTTATATACCTATTATGTTATATTATCGTGTTCTCTCGATTTGTGAGTGTGTATGATAGAGTAGGATGAGTGTGTTTATGTGTGTGATTGTGATGTGTGTTTAATGGGTGTGTGTAAGTACATCTACGTGTATGTGTCATAGTTGTGTATATATGAGAGTAATGTCTTCAACAAATACTGCCTACTTATTTTCCTTACTTTTTTTGGACAAAAAAGCAGTTATTGTAGCTTAAATATAAAAGTTGGATATATGTTGTCGTTGACTTTTTTATAGATCTTTTGAAGGCCGATGTTTTGTCATATATTGTTTCCGCATATGTATATCAAACCGTTCCTTCAGCGCACGCCGATAAAGCAACTCACCATTGTGCTATCCAAGGAAAAATTCTACTTTCCTCGCATGATCCGGGAAGCCATTGAAACAAGAAGAACCCCGAACTTCAATAGAGACGACGGTTACAAACTCTCTTCTACGTGGAACCCTCTTCTTAAAAAGTTCCCACCGCCGAACGCAAGGGCGTAAGACAGGATACAGTGAGTGTTGTGTGCAAGGCGGATTTTCGAAATTCGCGCGCTCCGAGCCCGGCCCCCCACCACCGTTATAACCTACGCAGTGGCGGCAGTGGTATGCGGCCTACCCGCGGAACAACGGATTGACAGCTCTATCAGTCTACCCTGGACAACGGCGGCTGCAACGTCACCGAAACGTCGGGTGCTACAAATTTCATGCGGTAAATTCGTTTCTATCCTATTTATAATGTCAAACAACAGCGATAGTCTTCGATCTCACCAGCTCATTTTTTTCCGACTTGATGTACAAATATTGTGATCTTACTGAAAACCAATATCTATCACATTAAACTATGGCCTATAGCACTTTGTCAATAATAGAGCTTTCCATTATTGAAAGAATTTTTAAAATCAGATAAGTAGTTTTGGGGATTACCCCCTACCCTTTTTAATATTAGTAACGCCCAGGACCTCATGCAGAGCATACTTCAGTAAGGCAAAGATAATGACCATGTATTCAGCGTTCATATACCAGTGCTTAATGTATGCCAGACAGCACCTAACAGAAACCGCAACTAGAACAGACATTCACTCTCACCATACACACGGTAATTCCCTTTTATGCGTGCCCCGAACAACACTGGCAAAAGTACAGAAGAGCTACTTATACCTTAGCATTAAATTCTACAATTTACTCCCTACCACTATCAAACAACTGGAGAACAAACAATTTTAAAAAAACATTAAGGAGATGCTGATAAGCCACCCTTTCTATAATCTGACCGAATTCGAGGGCCATGACTTTGCAAATATTGTACCAATTTGAATGATTATTATATATGTACTTTTAGTATTTAAATGTAAGATTTAGCTTTAGTTTGATTATTTAACAATTTACTTACTACTTTGGATGTTACTATGTACAGTTTTTAGTACGTATTTATTCGATTTATTGACTATTTCAATTGTTAGGCTTCCGCTTTGATTATTCAACTTTTTAACTGACTATTTTAATTATTGTGCGTTTATTAGGTAGCTATTAGAATTATTGACTATTTTATTAAATAAGCCTTTAATTTGTTTTGTAATACGATTCTATGACGAATAACTTTTAGTAGGTTCCAAATTTTCTTAGATACTATATATTTAAAAAAAATAATATATGTATGTTAAGTGTAACGGGAATTGTAAAGCTTAGATATTACCTCGAGCGCTGACGTTTGAATTGTAGTTTCTCTTAGAGAATGCGAAGAAGAAGATTACATCACAACAAAAATATAGCATTTCAGGAAAATGACGATTACTCCGAAACTACTATACGGATCGTATAAAGAAGACCTGTTTTATGTTCCTGTTGAAATTTGCTATTAGATAAGTGTAACGTCGTTTTGTAAAGCAATAAGCATTATTCAGAATTATCTGTCAAAATTGTGGTACAGAAAAAAACTGCCTTGTCCAACATTTCTATGTTTTGTCTGGAAATAAATCCCCCTATGAAAGAAATTGTGAATACTTTTATAATAATTATAATATGCTTCATTCAACCTATGACTTCGTTTTACTTATCCCATACAAAAATAAAAAAAATATTCGGTGTTGAAAATCAACATGAATATTGAAGTTTTTGGTTTGGTTTGGTTCAATCATAGACTAAAAAATGGCGACTGTATGAAAAATAATGAACCAACGAGTTAACGACAGAGAATCTTCTCCCACATACCACAGGCCGTATGATTTATGTGAGGTATCAAGAGTAAATAATTGGAAAATATCGGCGCCGATATCGGCTGGGACAGATGTCCCCTTTGCCGCTCTACGGTAATTTCAATTGTGGGACAATTGTCCCGTTTGCCACTCAAGGGGATATAAAACTATAAACATTAAAATATTTTGAGTGATAAATAACTGTTATTTTTCTGGAAAAAAAAACTTTGCTAGATAAAAATCCATATAATTGAAGTGTGCTAGTGAAGTAGTGACCAAAGGACGGAAAGAACGAGTGAATACCGACGGCCCGACTGATTTACCCAATCATTAGACTCCTCGATTAGACCTTCGATCTGCGCTGAATCTAACCTACGTCAACCGATGACCATCAACTTGATTGGTAAGTATAAAATCGAAGACTATCGCGGTTGTTTGACATTATAAATAGGATAGAAAACGAATTTACCGCGTGATTCCCGCGCTCCGAGCCCGGCCCCCCACCACCGTTATAACCTATGCAGTGGCGGCAGCGGTTTGCGGCCTACCCGCAAAACAACGGACTGACAGCTCTTCAGTCTACCCTAGACAACGGCGGCTGCAACGTCAGCGAAACGTCGGGTCCTACAAATTTCACGCGGTAAATTCGTTTTCTATCCTATTGATTGGTAAGCTACAATACCTTCACTAAGTTGCTGGGAGCTATCGAACGCTTCGAGGACGACTCACTTCGACGACGGCCGAGGATTTACAACCCTCGCCAGAGACTACATTCAACTGGCACTCGGCGATATAACTCCTAGAGCTAAATCAGCTGTGCTGCTCTGGCATTTTCAACTAAGCCAGCCACCGCCGGGAATACGAGCCTTTGGCTCGCCATTATAAATAGGATAGAAAACGAATTTACCGCGTGAAATTTGTAGGACCCGACGTTTCGGTGACGTTGCAGCCGCCGTTGTCTAGGGTAGACTGAAGAGCTGTCAGTCCGTTGTTTTGCGGGTAGGCCGCCAAACCGCTGCCGCCACTGCGTAGGTTATAACGGTGGTGGTGGGGGGCCGGGCTCGGAGCGCGGGAATTTTTAAAATCCGTCTTGCACACAACACTCACTGTATCCTGTTTTACGTCTTTGCGTTCGGCGTTCGGCGGCGGGAACATTTTAAGAAGAGGGTTCCACGTAGAAGAGAGTTTGTAGCAGTCGTCTCTATTGAAGTTCGGAGTTCTTCTTATTTCAATGGCTTCCCGGATCATGCGAGGAAAGTAGAATTGTTCCTTGGATAGAACCACTGGATTTTGAAACTGCATCCAAACTGATGTGAAACGAAACGGCCCATAGCCACGCGACTGACAGAACACATCAAAGCTGTTAAAAACGTTCAGCGAGAAAAATCGGCGATCTGCAAACATATATTGGATAGCGGAAGTAACCACTGGATGCAGTTTCAAAATCCCATTGTTCTATCCGAGGAACAATTCTACTTTCCTCGCATGATCCGGGAAGCCATTGAAATAAGAAGAACTCCGAACTTCAATAGAGACGACGGCTACAAACTCTCTTCTACGTGGAACCCTCTTCTTAAAATGTTCCCGCCGCCGAACGCCGAACGCAAAGACGTAAAACAGGATACAGTGAGTGTTGTGTGCAAGACGGATTTTAAAAATTCCCGCGCTCCGAGCCCGGCCCCCCACCACCGTTATAACCTACGCAGTGGCGGCAGCGGTTTGCGGCCTACCCGCAAAACAACGGACTGACAGCTCTTCAGTCTACCCTAGACAACGGCGGCTGCAACGTCACCGAAACGTCGGGTCCTACAAATTTCACGCGGTAAATTCGTTTTCTATCCTATTTATAATGTCAAACAACCGCGATAGTCTTCGACTTTGGCTCGCCAGTTCGATTAACAGTCATTAGCTAAATTATTAAAACGATGAGCTAGCCTTGACGGATAAAAAACCGCCGAATGAAAATTCGGTAGGCGACAAAGCTAAAACTTAATAAGGCCGCCACATTAAGTAAAGATTAAAATAGTAATGAGACTTACTACTTAAAACACAAATATTTTGACACGTCCAAGAGCATTTTTTAGCCACCAATTGGACACGACGTAAATGTAATGTAATGTATAGATATGCGAGACATATTCTTGAGTATGTAATATTCGCCTGTACAATGAGGGGGCATATTTGGGAATTTACCTGACAGGACTCGGCTTATGTTTTGCTCTGGGGCTGATCTTTGGACTACGTCTCATCCGAGGCGATAACACGGGTCGACTCACGTTCGGATTGACATTTTCAATATTACTCTGTGTGGCTGCTATATTTTTCTGCAAAAGAAAATAAATCTTATACAAAATGTTTTATTCAAAGTATGTCCATCGCTAGTTATACATTTTCACCATCTCTCTAGCAATTTGTGGATTCTCCCACAGAAGAATCGTACCTCTTTTGAGGTGGTCCAATGAAGTCTTTTTGCGACATCTCCGTAATTGTTGGGGCCCATCCACATATTATGTAATCACGTTTTTGGGATTTTTGACCCCCTCTACCTATCTTGTAGACTTTTTTCAAGAGAGACTTCTTCAAGTCCACATCGCTCATGGTTGTACTGCCATACCCCACCCCATATCAGTGCCACTCTGGCTGATTCCAGTAAGGAACTTTTTGTGGAAGTCTACGCGGGCTTGTAGATCATTTGAATCACTAATAATGATATGAATAATACGAAAATATAATGGTTAATCCCATAGATAGATGACTTACATTAGTTACAGTGGGTGAATGTTGACGTTTTCGATTTCCATCAGGCTCCAACAGACCAACGCCCATTTCAGTCAGGATCTGGAAGAAGATACCATCATTTTATTTAGTACGATTTATGTGCCAGCTATATGCTACGATGGCATCGTGCAGAAAGTGTATGTTTTTTTTAAAAGGAAGATTCAAAATATCCGTACAACTGGATGCTAGAAATGCTGAATTTTTATTTAAATGCCTTTCACCATGAGCACTAACACACATCTGCGTGGGCATCATCTGAAACTCCAGCGGGAATCAATCCATTTAAATCCCAAGAAACATTTCCTCAGCAGTAGAGTGGTAAACGAATGGAATGCTCTCCCAAGTGATGTGATCAATGCCAATAGTGTCAATGACTTAAAAAATAAACTGGACTTATTCCACAGAAATTGTAATGCAAGCACGGACTCAGGCGCATCAGCTTAAGGTGCCTGCCTGTTAAATATATAATAATAATATAAAATAATAATCTTCTTTTGCTGCAAGTAAGCAATAAACTTGAAATAACCCGCTCAGCACGTAACATCCCATTGGGGACATTTATGCCGGCCGCCTAAAGCCCGTAATGTCCGCTACCGGACAAAGCGCTCGCCGCTGCGAAAAATGCAAATTAAGATTCGAAACGTCGTACTATTATGCTTTCTGACGGCGCAACGATATGGCCAAAATATCTTTAATTCAAGATTTCCGAACGGCGATTTAAAAAGTGAGCATAGACGTCAAAACGGCAGTCTCCATCGGCCACCGCCGCGGCCGCGTATAGTTCCGCGAAATGGTTGATAAAAACAGTGTTTTGTGCAGTGTTTTGTGCCATTTACTGGAGAACAGTGAGTAATTTGCATTTTTAAGTAGTTTAGGCATGAGGATTAGTCAATTGAGATAGTCCATTTGCTGTTTTTCACGAATTTTTAAAGAAAACACTTCGGCGACAACAAACGGCTCGCGAAAAAATGGTTGTTATTATTTTGTAATGTTTATGAAATATCCCGATATATTGCGAAATATGACGTAATGTCGCTTTAATTTACTAACAAAATAAGTATTGCTTCATTTACATCCTAAGTTAACTTATAATTAGGCGTATTTTGAAAATTATATCTTGTTTTGTAAAATGAATCGCGCAAAGAAACTTGTTTTGATAAACTATGAGAGAATAAAGTGCGATTTTCCATAGTTTTTCGATGAAATGTGACTCTTTGGAGTATAGTAATTAGTTATTAGACATATAATAAGTCTATGATAAGACAATATAATTGAAAAAATCTAACGAATTTTATATTATGAGCATTCAAAGTTTATTATTAAGTTCGGACGCGGAAACTCTCAAAACTTTAGATTTTTCTATAATATCAGACAAAGCTCAAAGTTCTGGTGTGATTTCTAAGAAGTGTGACGTAGTAATAAAGTTATTTTGAAAGAATTTCATATAAAAAATACCCTAAGTAGTCACAAATTAAAAATTAAAATTTTTTTTTTTTACGAGAATATATAAAATTTTTCTTGGCTGAATAAATAAATATTTTTGTATGCAAATAAGTAAAAAAAATATATCGTTTTGGTAAAGCATTTAATAAAGAACATAACTGTATTTACAATTTTTGCATATTTTACGTATTTTGTGACAAAAAAATCGAAATGATTTTATAGGCGAGTTTTTTCAGTTTGCCAATTTTGTAATATTTATTCATTATTATCTTAATTGTTTTACGAGATAAGGTTATAATGTTTTATATGTCAAATTTCAATGCGATCATTTTTCTCTTTATCTTTTTTAAATCCGTTTAGTGGTTTATAAGTTATGATCGTTTTTCTCAAGGCCGTTGACTCGCGTCGATTTTTTGCCCGAATATGTCGCGCGCAAAAGTGATAGGTGAGTTTTTACTTCGCGACAGGAGGGGATAAGCAGCGTGCTGCAATGCTCACTTTGGAAAATACTGTTTTGAACAACACATCAAAGAATGTAAACATCTACTCACCTCTTGGTCTTCTCGCTTGTCGGTAAGGCTCCAACGTTTTCTCTCAAAATTGTCCAATTTGATGCGTTTTCTACAAAAGAAATAATAAAATCGATATATTATCTAAATAATTGTAAAACAGAGCCAATAATTACTGAATAGATTTCACTGTGGGTTAAACCGACTTTTGAGGAAGATTTATTTGTAATACGATCAATATAAGAAGAAAATTGTGTCGGTCGCTATAAATAATAAAGATATAGGCATTCACAGTGTTATTAATAAACCCAGACTAATTCCTATTCCGCGCGTAATCCTCGGAATAAACGAAAGTGCCATTAACCCCTCGCGGCCCGCGGTTTGAATTTTAATGTGTGCCTTACGGCCCGTAAGAAATTCGCGAGTCTCAAAAAAAAGATGGCGTTTCAGAAAAAAAACGATTACTCCGAAACTGTCACACCGATCGTCTAAAAAAGACCTGTTTTATGTTCCTATTGAAATTTGCTATTAGATATTTGTAACGTCGTTATGTAAAGCAATAAAGATTATTCATAATTATTAGTCAAAGTTGTACTAACATAATTAGAGGTCGGCCTCGCCTGGCCATTTCGGGCCGTCTGGGGTTCGACGGTAAATATCAATTCTGGACGTTTCGGGCCGTCTGGTACGCGAGGGGTTAATAAACCTGGAATAACACTATTCCGTCGCTATTACTACTAGACTATCTCCTGTCAGTTTAGTCCGTGGTGTGAGGTGGAATAGCGCAGGAATAGCGGTGAACAGTTGCGTGTTTTGCGACATACCAGGGATTTCTTCAGATTTTGCGTTCGTTATTCGTGATATTCCGTGAGAAAATGGATGAAGTGAATTATTTTCGTACCGTCAACGTTTGCGCGTTTTTAGGCCCCGATAGCCGAAATTTTACAAAAGGCGCTTCGACCCATAACATGTCAAATTGCCGGATTAGGAATTTCGCAAAAAGTATCGTTTCTGGAAAGTGAGTATTCTAAAAATTGTGAATATGGTACGTCCTGAGGTTCGAGGCGACAAAAAAGGTGGATTCGTGAAGCCCGAGCTGCAAGTCGCCGCGGCAATCAGTTGGTTGTAATGAGGTTAGTTTCTCTGTAATTTGCTTCTTTCTATATATTTTTATACTTTATAGTAATATGTTATTGCGTTTTACTTTCAGATTCAAGCTTAATTCGCAGACCTAGGTTATCGACTGTACCCATCTTTGCATCCCAAGAGTCGGCGGAGAAGCTGGACAAAACTATGTCAATCGATAAAACTATTTTTTGATCAATAAGGTTATGGTTGCCCTTAATAATAAATAAAGAATTAGTAAGTGCATAAATATTCTTTCATTTTACTTATAAAAACCAAGTAGCCGACGCAACAGAGGTATTGCGAATTGAGGTTATGTCGCAGTTCGAATGACAGCTGAGACCTGAGTCTAGCCAAGTTGACAACATAACAAACCGAATATGACAGTGTTACTATATGGAAAAAAATGTTTTCACTCTAATTCGCCGACTAACTAGTCTAGGTTTAAAGCTGGTTTATTAATACCATTGCTTTAATACCCGAATTAAGAGATAATACGCGGACTTAGTATTCCGAGAATAGTCTGCGGATTAAGGAAATCTATTTAATAACACTGTTATTGTCATATAGAAATAGCGTTATACATAATTATACATTTTTTTTATATAGCCGTGCTGTAACCAAACAAAAATATTTCCTTAATGCTTATAAGTATTAAGAGGCCGTGTACGAAATCGATGTGGGCCGTGATACCTCTATAGTCAATAGTATAATATAACTATAGGTAGGTAGGATTTTCGGAGCCAAAGAGATACGTCCACTCTTTGGAAGCGCTCGGCGGGGACTAGCTGACTTGAGGCGTGAATCGTATCATAGGCGAGTATCATCACGCGAGAATTAGATTGTTTTAAAAGACTTTATTGGCAATTTTAATTAATGTTTTGCATTTTTTTTGAGGAAATGGATTGATATTGAACTAAAATTTATTTCTGTTGTTTTTATTTTATGAACGAGAGTTCTAAAAGGCAAAAATCAAAAGCAATTCTTCGCCCATTTTCTAAAAAAATTTACAAAGTAAAATATTTTTTTTATCGACAATTTTATATGAAAGTAGTAAAAAGTGATTCACTTATTATATAGAGTGCTTACACAACAATACAATGTAATTTTTTCATACCGTTTAGATGTCAAAACGATTCGTAAATATGTTATATTCTAAACCTCTTACAGCAGAAATTCACAAACAGTCGCCGGTTTAAGGTCAATTAATCAAAATTCTATAATAATTTTCAAAAAAGTAGCTCACTCATTAGACAATATTATAAATGATCTTTTATGTTGTGCAATAAAAGTTATAGAAATACAGTATTTTAACCTTAAATTCACGTCTGCAAAATTAGGTAAATTCACGAAATGCGCAAAATTTCGTGTACGGCCTCTTAATACCATTGCTTTAATACCCGAATTATGAGATAATACGCGGACTTAGTATTCCGAGGATAGTCTGCGGATTAAGGAAATCTATTTAATAGCACTGTAGAAGTTTAAATTTTATATGTAAACAAATAGGCCAAAATAAAATTCACCACGCTATATTCACCACGCTGATTCCGAATCTTCCATAATTTTTATTCAATCTCAATAAATAAGCGAGATAAAGGCGTTCAAATTTTTCATTCCAATGTCAACTTGCGGCCATTTTGTTTGTACATACCGTGTTGGACACTTTCGAGTATATCGTAATATGGATAACAATTAGCGATATTACAGAAATTATGACAATTTGGAAAGTTTTTAGATTAAATCGAAATATTAAAAAAAAAAAAACCAATGGAAAAATACATATTTTCGCAAAACTTAAAAAAGGACACTATTTTTGATGTCTTTTCAATGACTTTGCATATTGATGACAGAAGATATCCTGAAATGTCGTTTGTTTCAGGTTACCTTTAGTCATCAATACGCCAAGTCATTTCGTAAAAACTTCGAAAATTGTCCAATTGTTTTAGATGATCGCTAACACATGGCACTAACACATGGTGTTAATTTGATATTGAAGAAATGTAGTTTGTTTCAGGTTACCTTTTGTCATCATCACCAAAGTCGATTTGTAAAAACCTCAGAAAAAATCCGAATTATCGCTAACACATTGTCATGATATCGCTAACACATTATCATTGATAGCGCCGCAGCCAAAAATTTTTTTTCAAATTTTGCGCGAAATTCAAAAAAAAATGTTTACGTGCGGTAATATTGAAATATTTTGGAATTTTCTATTGTTTCAGGATACATTTTGTTATCAAAACGCAGTCATTGAAAAAACCTAGAAAATAGTCTATTTTTTAAAAATATTGCACATGTTTTTTCACGACCATGCCATCATTTTTGTAATATCGCGAATTGTTATCGATATTAGAGAACTCGCGATATATCAACTTTATTCCGACACTACTTCTGAAACAATAAGGCCGTTTTTTTGACGTTTAGTATGCAAACTTTAAATGCCTATATCTCGCTTATTTATTGATAGCGACAAAAGATTATTGCAGATTCGGAATCTGCGTGGCGAATATAGATATTTATGGCTTATTTATTCTATAGCTTCGAAGGGGGAGTGAATGGGTGGGAAGGTGAACGCTCACATGTGGCAAGACAGCTGTCCTAAACCTACCACAGCCGGTTCGTAAGTCCGGAATCCACTGCTCACCCCCCAGAAGTGTAAAAAAATAGTATTATGATGGGCCCGACTCCGGTCGGTGAATTCCATGGCAGCTCCGTTTGTATTTATATACTGGATGCACTGGTGACAGCTAGTCTAAATCCTGGTTGTCCTTAGCCAAACCAGCTGACCCCTCGACTCTCTTCAGGTCCAAACAAAATTTTGGGCTAGCTCTAAAACTGCCTTCTCTGCTCTACGCCAACCCCAGAATAACCAAAAATTCGATTCTAAGAAATTCCAAGGATCCGGCAATATCGAAGAACGTAGTAAGTGGCCGTAGTGAGTCAAATGATCTACAAGCCCGCGTTGACTTCCACAAAAAGTTCCTTACTGGAATCAGCCAGAATGGCACTGGTCTGGGGTATGGCAGTACAACCATGAGCGATGAGCGGACAGTACTAGTCTCTCTTGCGGGGAGATTACGACAGCAATAGTATGGCTCACGCTGTTGGCCTTCAATGCCAGAATGATTGGACAACAATTGGAGACTTTTGCATTCCTCCTCCAATGCACTGGAAAGTAATGTTGTATGACTGGACGCCAGAGATGCTGAAATTTTATTTAAATGCCTTTCAGCATACACTTCCAGACCCCAGTAACCTCGTTCGTTGGAGCTATGCCGAGGATAGTTCATGTCCCCTTTGTAGCAACACCCCTTGCACAGCTAGACATATTCTAGCTGGCTGCAAGGTGGCCTTGGATCAAGGACGGTACACTTACCGCCACGACAAAGTCCTTGCTGTTATTCGCGAGGTACTTAGCCTCTCAGTGGCTCGTGCCAACGAGAGTTCCACAGTATCCTCCAAACCCCCAATACAGTTTGTGCGGGTTGGCTCTAAAGGCAAAAAACATCTCACTGCAAAACCTTTCTCAATAATCGAGAAAGCTACAGATTGGATTATGGAGGTTGATTCGGTCTCTAAGCAGTATAAATTCCCTGAAAGTCTCGGATGCACAGCCCTGCGTCCAGATATAACTCGTTACTCTCTATCTCGGAAGATGGTCCTTATCGTAGAATCAACTGTTCCATGGGAATCAAATATCCCAAAAGACCACGAGTATAAATTAAATAAATACCATGACCTCGCAAATGCTGTCACCCGGAACGGCTTCACTGTTCACCTTCACCCGGTGGAAGTAGGCGCTCGTGGCCTGCCAGCTAAATCTTTGTTTCACCTTTTTAAAGATCTTGGTCTCTCCAGGAAAATAATCAACTCCTTTCTAGAAAAAATATCTAAAACTGCGATCTCTGCATCTCAAATTCTATGGCTTCGAAGGGGGAGTGAACGGGTGGTAAGGTGAACGCTCACATGTGGCAAGACAGCTGTCCTAAACCTACCACCGCCGGTCGTTAGTCCGGAATCCACCCTTCACCTCCCAGAAGTGTAAAAATAAAAAAATAAAAAAAATAATATAGGATGGGCCCGATTTTTGGTCGGTGAATTCCATGGCAGCTCCGTTTGTATTTTATTTTATTTATCGGTGACGTTTAAAAATCAAAAATCCAGGAGAGGTTCCTATACTGCAGTTACATACAATACACAGCTCGCGGAGCACTAAACAACTCGAAGCTATCTAAACGTAGAGCGCACGAGAGCTAGACAGCAATAGTTTCTTTTTGCGATGGGAGTCTGTCAGACCTATATCAGTGCTTGAGGGTTAAACAATCTTATTATTGAAAGGGTGCTAAATTAGCTCGCATGATGCACATCCCAGTACCTATCGGTAAGGCAACGGGTTCTTACGGGCTGCTGCGTAGCTTGACTGCGGATCGTATTGCCCGCAAAGTCTTTACGTTCACTACATGGGAGACGGAATGGCTCGATGCAGTTATAACTCGCTGGAGTGGCGGGTTTCCCCATAGTAATTGACTCCCCTCGATATTCGACTTGACTGTAATAGTGACACCCAACCGTATGACCCCTTAACCGCTGACCACGAAGATGTGCTGCTCTTACGGATCTTGAAAATCTATCCCCAGCCCAAGCAAACCTTTCCCCTACCTCACTCAGCAATGTAGAGCTTTATTGGGGGGAAAAGTTGATAGACCCAGGCAAAATAGGTCAAGAACCTTCAAATCCCGCATCTTGAAAACCATAAAACACGAAAAATACGCAACTTTTCCAAACGGCGGGCGTCCACAACCGTCGTATACATCCATAAGACATTATAAACACTGCCATTTGCGATATAAATCGCGTTCCAATCGACTTTATCGTCAAAAATCGCAAGGGTAGGCGCCAAAAAACTAACCTAAAAACGGAAACATTTCGATTTGTACCGACCTGTCGACCATTTCTATGTCGTCCAGGAAGTGCGGAACGTTGCTCGCTTCGTCTTCGCCATTTTCCGCACTCATTTCTTGTATATTACACTTAATATCACCCAAAAAAACTATAAAAATTGAACGCAAAATCGAGGCGGTCCTGCCCGGGAAATAATTTGATTTTGACAACACGACTACTAGAGATGGAGTCGTCCTGAACGAAAATATCGCATTAGACAGACGTACGATAGTACGATTAACTACACATTTATAACATAAATTTATATTAGGTAAATCTAAATGCATACATTATATTTATAATATATATGTATAATATAAATATAATATGAGGTATATTATATTTATATATAGGTAAGACGACTCTTAATAGGTCGAGCTAACATAGATAAGAAGATGTGTATTTATAATTAGCAGTGTGTGTTTACAATTTATTGATATCGGACTAAAGAGCTTACATTGATTTATTTAATTCTTAAGAAATATATAACGAATAAAAATGTTCATCCTGTATAAAGGTTTTTGCATGTGCAAATTAATTAAAGACGTACAATTTTAGCGAGTCCACAATAATTTCCCTACTGGTCCATTGGTGGGTCTAGAATGTAAAATTATAAAAAACCTGTTTTATTATTATTTTAATAACTTCGTAATTTCGAAAAATGTCGAGAAATGTTCGAGAAAAGTGTCGTTGGCGATTTTTTGGACAAAAACTTTTTTTCCTATATATTTTTGCTCCTGTTCCGCTATCAAAATGGTCAACAGAGAAGGCAAGGCGTCTTGTGCTGACCTGTAAGCTATGCTGTAAGCTAAGCTGACTGCCAAAAGAAGGGTTATATTTTGACTGCATATGTATGTACCTATGTATTTGAATGCCAATTTGACTAAATTACCATTATTTGTGAGTGCCTTATCTCTTTAACCATTTATGCAGTAAAAGGGAAATTATATACAGTAAAAGGGAAAAGCCTTTTGTTTTAAACACTTAAGACGATAAATTTACTTATTTTGATATGAATTCATAATTTGTTGATAATATGACCTATAAACATGATCTAACGATTTAAATTATTTTTTTAATAAAAAACTACTTTTTGTGACAAATATAAAATTTAGACATATGCTGTTGCTGACTTTTTTGTAGGCATTACCAAGCTCTACAGCTTTTCTCTAGGACTCAATCATATATATCTGATCGTTAAAGCAGCGTTCGTAAGAAACGTTTTCATTCGACCGTTTTTTCTCCGACTTACTTTGCAAGTCCAACTACCACGAAAAAGTCTTTTCATTTTTCGGATTAATATATAGCTCTATGACACTCACAAATAACGTGGCTTTCTATTTCACCTAACAGAAGCTACGTATAAATTATATTATATTGGTAAAAGAATTTTCAAAATCGGTTTAGTAGATCCAGAGGTTACTTCCTACAACCTCACAAACTTTACCTCTTTATAAATTAGTATAGATTTTAGTAATTACATGTACACAGACCCAGAAGAAGAAGGAAGAGCCATCGTAAATGAAAACACAGTATCTTCAAAAAAAAAGTTTTGAGAAAACACGGTCAAAATTCAGTTGTTAAATACATATTTGTTTTCATGAACAATTAATTAATATAGATATTTTCTATTAATCTTTAATGTTACAAAATAGCAGAATTTTAATTTTGCATAAAAATATGTATTAAATTATAATTGTTTAATTAATTAAATTAGATATTTATAAATTTTATATTTTTAAGCTATAACAACGTAACTGAGTGGTTACTTTGTTATATGTAAATTTTACTCATTACTGTGTTCTAACCATGTAAAATAAATATATATTTTTAAAATAAATAAAAAACTGCAGGCACCTTAAACACAGTAATTGAGATACTGTGATTAATTCGTGTATTAATAATTTAACTTTAAACAAAATTTTGCCTAAAACTACAGTAACTGAAGAAGCCGTGTTGTAACCAAACAAAAATATTTCCTTAATGCTTATAAGTATTAAAAAAGATCACAGTAAATAATAGGTTACTGTATTTTGACTTAAGAGCCCGTTCACATATTTTTTCCAGAAAGGCAAGAAAAGTGGATTTTTGGCGTTCTAATTCCAAGAAATAAAGAGATTTCTACAAACTTTAATTACTGAATTACCTGGACCATTTCTTGATGTTGACCATAGAGGCCTTTAATTTTAGATGTAACGAATATTATTTACTTATTCAGCCCATTTTCCGAAAGTCGTTATTCGTAAAACGCTCGGAAGGCAAACTTTGAGCTCCTTAATACAGTACCTAATATCACTACAACGAAAACCGTATACTATTTTTTTTTATGTCCGTCATGTATTCTTGATGTACACTACGGCTTTATTTTTTCGTTTTTTGACCACATATCCAAGGTATACATTACTTACAATTACACAAAATTAAAAAAAAATCTTCCTGTATCATTCTAATTTTCTCAGAAATAAAATAAGATTCTTATATAATACTTATACTATATTAAAGTTCACTCTTTTAGCAATACGACATAATATAAATTATTGTCATTAGAAAGGAGAAAACACTGCAAAAAACAATTAGAAATTGTGTATATATTTGCTTGCGCAAGAGAAGAGCGCTCAGTGCCGCGGTTTTTCTCCCAGGGTTGAATAGTTATTTATTTATTTATTTATTTATCCTATCTTTTATAGTTACATCCAAAAAAAAAATGCGTTCATTTTTTCAACTCATTTTAAAAGAATACCTACGCTATTTTGTAATACGGCTCTTAAAAAATTATACATGCTGTGTTTTTTATTTTAAATATTCTGATTTAAAAAAAAAATACTGTGTTTTTATCTAAGGTATCTCGGTAACTATCCATCGACAGACAAACCGAAAAAATGCCTTATAGTAATCCAACTCGTGATTTTAAAGAACCAAACTTGCATAAACACAGTAAATGAAGTTACTGTTTTCATTTACGACGGCAGTATTGGAGGCGAAATTTTAGTAAATATGTATGCTAATGTAAGATATTTAAATTCAAATTACTATTCAACAAAAAAAAATACGTAGGTAGGTACCCAAAAAATGCATAACACAAAATGGTAATTTATTACTACTCTTATATTTTTTATAATAAAAGTTTTTCGCAAACTAGAAATAACTTCTAATGCAATATATCTAATCCTACATAAATTTGGAAGGAAAGGAAGGTAATGACAAGGAGTGGAATGAAATAATGGAAGTTTATTCTGCATATTTCGCGTGATTGATGACCTTGAAGTTTCAATAACAGTGGACGAAAAGACCCTACCAAAACACACCAAAGTGGATATAAAATTAGCTTTTTTGTTTTGTACTTACTGTTTGTATTATTGGATGGCGATGACTGATGAAAGGTGACAAACTCGAAATGAAGGAGAAAGAATGTAAATATCTTTTTACACAGCGAGTTTTCACACAGCCTTGAGAGCTTACGCGACAGCCTGACCAATGAGGAGCGTAACGATCTGCAGTAGACGCCTGGGCTCCTGTTGCGGAGCAAGATATACTTAATTTCTTTTTTGCGCGGGAAATGATAGAATCTCTGTTGCCAAAGACAAAAGTAGAAATATTTTGTTTATATGTAATTGTAGGAGTCATTTTTTAATACCTATAATAACGTATGTTTACCTTATCTTTCATGAATGCTAAGACAATTTAGTATGTGTTGGCAAGTTTAGGTACAACACATCGACGAATTAGAAGTTTATGGTTTGGAAGCGGAGAGGAATGAAATTTTTCCATGTATTTTGAACATTAAAAAAAAAACTATGTAGGTAATTTAGAATTAGATTTCCTAAAGAGCCTACTCCCTTACACTTAGAGTAAATATATTTCAATAAAACTTTTATTCTAAATACGGTATGCAGTCTGATATTAGAGTTTACAGGCGATTTGCACGAAATGGCGGAATGACCCTAATATTAACTTATCGTCCACAGGTAACTTTACCACCAATATTTTTAGGAAACTATACCTAATACACGTTTCACATAGTATTTTTTAAAGACAAAATGCTCCTAAATTTATTCTGTATTACCAATGATTACCTTATGCAGCGTATATTTTCTTTAAATGTACAATCAGTTGTGGTCGTTGTTGCAACGGTCAATAGCACAGACACGAAATTTTGTATATATGCCCTTTATAAGTTTCACCAAGAATGACTGCGGCACCCAGGGTTGGCTTCCAACGAGGGAACTTCTCAACGGTCAATACTACGAAGACAATATTTTGTACACGCATTCAATTATAATAGCAAGTTCTAAGTATCACCATGACATGGCTGCTGCACTTACAAAAAAAATGAGTCGTTTTTTAAAATAATAATTTTGAATATTACATAATCATAGAATATCATCTTTCACAAAACCTTCATTTTTAAAAAATATCGTATAGATAAAAACGTATTTCATGAAATGTCGTACTTTACGAAAAAATATTACCGTCACAAATATCGTACTTTAAAAACATTACAATACTATAAAATACTTAGGTTAAACTTAGGATTTATTATATTAGAGGCGCGGGCAAATCGTTCAGAGAGTAAATATAATTGGAATTGTTTGATATTTTCAAGTCAAATTACTATTCAACGACAATAAATACTTAAGGCTCCCTTCCGAGTTGACGCGACTAAAAATTTAGATATTTCTGCAATGCTACGCGCTCGCGCGCTTAGAGAGAAGGGACAAGGGAATAGGTATAGGTATACCGCGGTGACAAGGGAATACGTCCCACCGTTGGCAGTGGCCAATTACGAATGACGATTTCGGCTTCCCGCGTCGTCTAATATAGTCGATTTCGTTTTTCAATTATAATATAATAAATTATCAAATGAATAGTTTAAAAAAAATGATTACAATAATAAAATAACAAGAGCACTGTGTAATTTTTTATATCACTCAAAAGTATCTTTAATAAATAGAAAAAAAATGTTTGGCCATAACATTTCTGGAAATTACGTAATTTCAAACATTTTTTTCTTATATTTTTTGTATGGAAGTTCCAAAAACTGTCTTGGTACTATGCAAGTAGACCATGCGCTGGTGTAAATAGTATTTTTTTAATATTGAGAATCATTTTTAGGTTTTTCCAAAACTGAAGACAAATATTGCTCGTTATTATTTTTTGGAAAACAGTAACAGAATAAAGATAATTTACAATTAATATGGAAATAATTTACCAATTTCGTTTTGGCGAAATGATAGCTTAAGGACCGGGTTTTTAAAATCCGGCATAACTGTATTAAAATTCTTTTTTGTGTTCTCACAACCAGGCCACAAAATTATGCTTCATATAGCTTTTGGCCGCCACGGCCTCTTAAATAAGTAACAAAAAATGCGTGACACATAATGTAAATTAATTTACATACTACTTACTTCCATATGTTTTTTTTTTTTTTTTCGTAAACTCATAATAACTTCTAATGCAATATATCAAATATTAACTTGTCGCCCACAGGCAATTTAGACCAGTATTTTTAAGAAACAATAACTATAGTAATTTTGCTTTATATTGATTTTTTATTACCAAGTGCTCTTTAGTTTATTCTGGATTAGCAAAGGTTAGGGTATGCAGGGTCTTTTTTTCCTTAAATGTACAATCAGATGTTGTCGTAGTCCGAAGCTACGATTGCATTCTCCACATGTACACCCTTGTGCAAATTAATCTGAACACTTCAAAATATTTCATACTGGCAAGTAAAATCTGTTTTTTTGATGTGGCAACACTGTTCTGTACTGTGAAATGTCATTCTAACCTCTAATGTGACCCTAAGAGCTTGTCATATTGTTGTTGTGCGTGGATTTTAGTGTTTTTTCCTCACATTGTGTATGTCGGGGACTTTTTGAAGATTTTTGAAGATATTCGGATGTAATTCATCCCTACGAAGACGATGGATATCTCGTTGGAAATCCGTAGCAAGGTGATTGCTCTAGATGCGCACACATCGCTAAGTCAAAGACGAATATCTGAGGAATGTGGCATATCACTGGGATCAACTAACGCCATCATACGGAATCACAGGGAATCTGGTTCAATTTTGCCACAACGAATCGGAAAATGTGGCCGCAAAAGGAAAACTACAATGAAAGATGACACCATTTTGATTCGCAACAGTAAAATTAACCCACACAAGACTAGTGACGACTTACAAAAGGAGCTTGCAGCTTCTGGGACGATCGTGCACGCATCTACGGTACGTCGAAGACTCTTGGAAAGTGGGCGAAAAGCTAGGAGACCCTTAAAAAAACAGCTTCTTACAAAAACCATGAAGAAAAAAAGGATGACATGGGCACAAAAATATAAGCTCTGGACTTCTGAGGATTGGAAAAACGTTTTATTTTCTGACGAGAGTCACTTTTTTGTCCAGGGTATGCGTTACCAATTCGTTCGCAGGGCAGACGGAGAACCACTTTCTCCAGCCCATATCCAACAATCGGTGAAACATCCCGTTAAGAAAATGTTTTGGGGTTGCTTTTCATTCTATGGCACTGGTGCATTAGTTCCGGTAACAGGAATGATGAATAGTGCAAAATACATAGAAGTTTTGACGGACAGAATGATACATGAGCTAAAAAAAATTCCAACAGAGACTAAAATATTTCAACAAGACTTGGCTCCTTGCCATGCTTCCAAGTTGGTAAAGAAATTCTTTACCGATAACAGCATTATGTGTTTGGATTGGCCTGGAAACTCTCCAGATTTAAACCCAATCGAAAACTTGTGGTCAATCTGTAAAGCACGGCTAAGAAAAATGGACTGCACTACAAAAGAAAAGCTCGTAAATGCTGTAATTGAGGTGTGGTACAGAGATCCGAAAATTCGTGAAAACTGTAAAAACTTGGTGGAATCAATGCCGAAGCGTATACAGTTGCTACTTAAAGCTAAAGGAGGCCACATAAAATACTAATTTATAAGCTAAGTTAAAGTTTTGTATGATTTTCATGAATAAAACCATTATTTGACTAAAATTGCCAGTGTTCAGATTAATTTGCACAAGGGTGTATAATCCTTGAATTTCTCATGAACGACAGTCAAATGTGTTTTCAACGAATGATTCGTGGAAAATGAACGAGCACATTTCCCACATGTGTATTTCTTGAATTTCCTGTGAACTGCGTCTACATGTGTTTTCAAACTCCCTTGCACTGTAAAGGCACGATCGCACTCTCCACACGAGTAATTCTTTAATTTCCTGTGTACTGCGTCTACATGTCCTTTTAAAGCAGATGTTGCAGCAAAAGCACTATT
Organism: Micropterix aruncella; assembly: GCA_944548615.1. NCBI lineage: Eukaryota > Metazoa > Arthropoda > Insecta > Lepidoptera > Micropterigidae > Micropterix > Micropterix aruncella. Next base: position 13,893,557 of record OX155979.1, read on the forward strand.
GCATTCATCACATGGGTAATTCTTTAATTTTCTGTGAACCGCGTCTAAATGTCTTTTTAAATCATATTCCTTTGTAAAAATACGATCGCATTTTCCGCATGAGTGTTTCTTCAACTTTTCATGAGCTTTATAAATATGCCGATTTAAATGAGCCTTGAAAAAGAACGCCTTATCGCACTTCAGACAAACATGCGATTTGACACGTCCGATACTAGATACGCTATCGCCAATGTTACAGCTTCCAGATGGTCCACCTTCGATTAGCTCTGGTTTTAAGAATCGAGTTTCATCTTCCGAGAACTCGGCTACGTTACCTCTCTCATTCGGCATGAGGTCGCTCAGAGGAATATTCAATTCTGAATCATCAGAATCATAGACCTCATTTTTAATCACGACATTTTCCTCAATCTTGACAGTCACACAACTGTAATCGTCTACAATAATTAGATCACTCATCTTCGTAAGAATTAATTGCCTATTTTAAATGTAAGTGATTGCAACTGCTTGAGGTGGAGTAGATATAAGATCGCGGAGGAAAACGATTTATTGACAGCTGTCACTTTTCTCGAAGTCGCCTTTGGATTATTTTTATCATTGCCAGTGCTAAAATTTTATTGCTTTGGATTAAATCTTAAGCCGGGTCTCCTGCGTGTGTTTTTTCGAGTCAATACACAAAAACATCGAAACAAATGGGCGTGGCCTTACACATTTGTGTTTATTTATTTTATTTATTTATTTGTATCAAACATAATTATAAAACACATAAAAAAGGTCATACCAAGTAATGGTGCGAAGAAACAACGGCCCACATTCACATGACCATGCTCAGCGCATACCCAACTAGGCCAAATATAGCCTGTATCTGGGCATACGACTTATTTTTTGACTTAGGTGGAGAAGCCTAACTGACGTCGGTACTCATATAGATACATATACACATACACACATACATATACATACATACACAAATATATAAATATAACGATCTAAATATATTATATTATTATTCTTTTGCATTATATTACAATATAGTACATTTTGTTTAATATCTTATATCATATTATATAGTATAATAGTAAAGTTATGCAGAAATATATATATATATATATATATATATATATATATATATATATATATATATATATATATATATATATATATATATATATATATATATATATATATATATATATATATATATATATATATATATATATATATATATATATATATATATATATATATATATATATGTATATATATATATGTATATATATATATATATATATATATATATATATATATATATATATATATATATATATATAGTTATCCTTTCTATCATTTAGTTGATCAGGCGTGCCTAAAAACCAGTTTTTATTTGATCCGTTTTAGTTAGTTGATCCGAACCGCTTAAGTTGATCTAATGTGATTTTCTGATATCTTATTTGATCCAACCGGAGCCAATAATGACCCATAGGTCACGTGACCACTTCGACGTCATTTCACGATAAAGATATACAATTCCATCCCATCCTTAATTGATCCGTATTCAAACTGACCAATCAGGGAGCACAAGAGTCAAACTGCAACCTGATTGGTTGGTGGAATATATGCATTGGAATTTCGATAGAAAGTATGTTGATCCCGTCTGGTATTGGCAAATACAGCGACAAAACATATTTTGCACGTGAATTCAAAATAATCTCCTCAAGGAAAGTATTGTGGACGCACTTTCTGTGTGTCAGTTGTGTGTATTCTACGAAGATAGGGCTGAAACGCTTTATCCGATTGAGCTGAAATTCGGCATGCAGGCATCATTTGGTCATGGCATGAGCTGAAAAGATTGTGATTGAAATCCGTCCACCCTGGGTTGGCTCCCAAGAGGGAACTCCTCAACGGTCAACAGCAGAGACCCAAAATTTTGAATACGCATTCAATTATGATAGCCCCTTTCATGTTCCACCATGACATAGCTGATGAACCCTGGATTGGCTCCCGATGAGGGAACTCCTCAACGGTCAACAGCAGAGACCTAAAATGTTGTATACGAATTCAATTATTATAGGCCCGGCCCTTCCATGTTCCACCATAACATGGCTGATGAATCCTGGCTTAGCTTCGGATGAGGGAACTTCTAAACGGTCAATAGCAGAGACCCAAAATTTTGTATACGCATTCAATTATGATAGCCCCTTCCCTCCAAGTTCCATTATAACATGGCTGATGTACCCTGGGTTGGCTCCCGATGAGGAACTCCTCAACGGTCAACAGCAGAGACCCAAAATTTTGTATACGAGTTTCGATTTCGTTTTCGATAGTTTTCGATTTTGGTTTCGGTTTTGTTTTAGATTTTGATTTTTATTTCGATTTCGATTTCATTTTCAATTTCGATTTTTATTTCGATTTCATCATCATGATCATCGGGGGGGGGGGGGGGGGGTTAATGAGTGGTGCTACGTTGGAAAGCAGGGTGGGTGGTATTATTATTCAGATTAATTAAGTTACTGGCTACTTGGCAGTAAAGTCTTGGGGTGACACAGCCGATTTTTAACGAATGTCGTCGCCCTGTTCACACTAGTCGGATGTCGGATCCAATTTGGAGTCAATCACTCTCCAGAAAGCGAATGCACGATTGACGTCGACGTAGCTTTCGCTGTCGCGGTCACGTTCGCGTTTGAGGTCGCGTTTTCGGTCGCGTTTACGGTCGCGTCTGCAGTTGCGTTCGCGTTTGCGGGCCGTTGAGGAGTTTCCTTATCGGGAGCCAACCCAGGGTATATCAGCCATGTCATAGTGAAACTTGCAAGGGGCTATAATAATTGAATGCGTATACAAAATGTTGAGTCTCTGCTGTTGACCGTGGAGGAGTCGTCTCATCGGGAGCCAACCCAGGTTACATCAGCCATGTCATAGTGAAACTTAGAAGGGGCTATCATAATTGAATGCGTATACAAAATTTTGGGACTTTGCTGTTAACCGTTGAGGACTTCCCTCATCGGGAGCCAACCCAGTGTTCATCAGCTATGTCGTAGTGAAACTTAGAAGGGGCTATCATAATTGAATGCGTTGAGGAGTCTTCTCAACGGGAGCCAACCCAGGGTACATCATCCATGTCATAGTGAAACTTGGAAGCGGTTATCATAACTGAATGCTTATACAAAATTTTGAGTAATAAAATTTGCTGTTGACCGTTAAGTGGGGTTAAGTTAAGATGGGTTTCTGCTGTTGACCGTTGAGGACTTCCCTCATCGGGAGCCAACCCAGGGTAAATCAGTCATGTCATGGTGGAACTTAAAGGGGCTATCACAATCGAATGCGTATACAAAATTTTGGGTCTTTGCTGTTGACCGTTGAGGAGTTCCCTCATCGGGAGCCAACCCAGTGTTCATCAGTCATGTCATGGTGGAACATGGAAGGGGCTATCATAATTTAATTCGTATACAATCTTTTGAACTCTTTCCATGACCAAATGATGCCTGCGTGCCGAATTTCAGCAAAACCTGATGAAACGTTGGACGCTATCGTGGAGGAATACACACACACACAGGCCGACACAAAAACACAGAAGTTGGCTTAGTGATCTTGGGGGTAGATGGGGGAGAGGGATAGGCGGAGTGGGGAGGTTAAAAATGTGTGTATCCGTCTTCTACTCGAAATATATATTTAATCCGTTCACAATACTTTACCTCCTCGTCCGTTGGTGGGCCGGTAAGGTAAAATCAGTCGCAAAATTCAAATAATAATAAAGTTGTCTAAATCATGTCTTGATTTCCGACTTAAACGGTTCAAATAATATAAGAGCTAAGAAATTTGTCATTCGTATATAATCATTTCCTTATGTACTCCGTCAATTGATCCAGATCAACCAAGTGCTAAATATATAAAGCAATAATTCTGACTGACACAAATTTAAATGGTCACTGTTTTGACTTAGGTATATATAGTTTTCGCATCCTACGTTCAATGGTTGATCCGGATCAACTATATGCTTAGCATTGTTTCCCATTTTTGGATATACGAGTATATCGGCATTCGGAAGCGAGAGTCCGTTCCGTTGACGTGTCAGCGTTTTGCTGGTCGGACGTCAGTCGTAGAAATTTATTACCTCACCGTAGAAAGGATAAATATAATAAATAAATAAATAAATTAAAATAAATAGTGTTTAATTGGTGATATTATAATAATATAATCCCGCTAATATTAGCATTTGGGTCATGAATTTTTGAAAAATAAAAAGAACGTTAATTAGGAAAATTCAATTGCTCAAGAATACACGGTTTTGCTATATGAGGAAAAAGGGAATAGATGTAAAATATTTTGAAGATATTCATATTTAATCATATAAAGTATGAAATATTTTGAATGAGATGAAAAAAATGCTTGGATTTAATAACGATATTAGAGCAGTTCCTACAACCAGTATACCGTCCCGACCAAGACCAGCTTTGTTCGGGTGCAACAAAATAATTTACACACAACTAATCTATGTATATATATAAATAAAAATGAAATGTTGTTCGTTGATAACCGCATATTAGGTAGAACAACTGATCCGATTTCACTTTTTTTTTCAAAATGTTTGTAATACTCCAAATAACGTCGTAACGGCAAGGATAATTGAAAAATTTGCCTGGAAAATAGGAAAATTCAGGAAAACTGAAAGTGCTTTTTTCTACTCACGATTCGAACGATGGATATCCGTAATTCTTTTTTTGAATAGAAACGGCATATTAGGTTTTTTATTTTTTGTTTTTATCAATATGCTCTCGGGATCTAAATATTCAAACGAATATATTCAATGTGGTGGGGGGGGATTATATGGAGAAGGGGATGGGGATTTTTGGGAGAGTGGAATGGGGATGGGGGTTGGGGGTAGAGTTTGGTCGGGGTCTTGGAGGGGGGGGGGGGAGGTCTTTAGAGAGAGTGGAGTTTGAAATGCGGGTGGAGTTAGGGGAGGTGATTGTTGGGGCGGGCGGGGGGTTGTAATTTTTTCGCAAGGGGGGGAGGGGTTTGCCTGATTGCCGGGAGAGTCAATAAAATTTTGGGTCTCTGCTGTTGACTGTTGAGGAGTTCCCTCATCGGGAGCCAACCCAGGGTACATCAGCAGTGTCATCGTGGAACATGGAAGCGGTATCATAAATGAATGCGTATACAAAACTTTGGGTCTCTGCTGTTGACTGTTGACGAGTACCCTCATCGGGAGCCAACCCAGGGTACATCAGCCATGTCATCATGGAACATGGAAAGGGCTATCATAATTGAATGCGTATACAACATTTTGGGTCTCTGCTGTTGACCGTTGAGGAGGTCCCTCATCGGAAGCCAACCCATGGTTCATCGACCATGTCATGAGGGAACATGGAAGGCGCATCATAATTGAATGCGTATACAAAACTTTGGGTCTCTGCTGTTGACCATAGAGGAGTTCCCTCATCGGGAGCCAACCCAGGGTTCATCAGCCATGTTATTGTGGAACATGGAAGGGGCTATCAAAATTGAATGCGTATACAAAATTTTGGGTCTCTGCTGTAGACCGTTAAGGAATTCCCTTATCGGGAGCCAACCCAGAGTTCATCAGCCATGTCATGGTGGACCATGGAAGCGGCTATCATAATTGAATGCGTATACAAAATGTTGGGTATCTGCTGATTGCCTGGAAAGTCAATCAGCAGCAAATGAGGGGTTGCCTGACTGCCGGGAAAGTCTTTGAGTGACGATTTTACTTTCCAGTATGGAAAGTATTGTGGACGCACTTCTGTGTGTCTGTCTGTGTGTGTTTGTCCGTATGTCTGTGTGTCTGTCCGAATTTTCCAACGATAGCGCCGACACGCTTCATCCGATTGAGCTGAAATTTGGCATCAGCAGGCATCATTTGGTCATGACATAACCTGAAAAGATTGTGGTTGAAATCCGACCACCCTGGGTTGGCTTCCGACGAGGGAACTCAATGGTCAACAGCAGAGACCCAAAATTTTATTATCTTTCCCAGCAATCAGGCAACCCCCCCCCCCCCTCCGCAAAAAAAAACAACATCCCCCCCCCACTTATTCAAACACCAATGAATCACCAATTCAAACACCAATGAATCGCCTTATTCATTTTTTATTTATTTATTTAATAAAATTATCCTTTCCGACCATCAAAACGCTGACACGCCAACGTAACGGACTCTCGCTTCCAAATGCCGATATATTCGTATATCCAAAAATTGGATACAATGCCCAGCATATTGTTGATCCGGATCAACAATTGTACGTAGGATGCGAAAACTATATATACCTAAGTCATAAATGTGACCATTTAAATTTATGTCAGTCAGAATTATTGATTTATATGTTTAGCACTTGGTTGATCTGGATCAATTAATGCACGGTGTCCATAAGGAAATAATTATATACGAATGAAAAATTTTTTAGCTCTTATATTAGTTGAACCGTATAAGTCGGAAAAGCAAGATTTAACGGCTTTATTATTATTTGAATTTTATAACTGATTTTACCTTACCGGCCCACCAACCGACGAGGAGGTAAAGTATTGTGAACGGGTTAAATATTTATTTCGAGATGAAGACGGATACACATTTCTAGCCTCCCCCTCTGCCCATCTCTCCCCCACCCATCCCCAAAATGACTAAGGCAATTTATGTGTGTTTGTGTCGGTCTGTGTGTGTGTGTGTGTATTCCTCCACGATAGCGTCAAGCGCTTCATCCCGTTTTGATAAAATTCGGTACGCAGGCATCATTTGGTCATGGCAAGAGTTCAAAAGATTGTAGTTGAAATCGGTCATACTATAGTCGGGAAATATTGGACTTAGAGACTTAAAATTCGGTATACAGTTGCCTGGTTGGACCGAAACTACATTGTGACGTTTTGATTGAAATATCTCATATACAAGCGACATAAATAATATTTAATTTCTACCATACATTAAATTAAGAGTAAGGTCCTTCAAAGCGGCGACTCTTGCGATGTGTGAACTGCGTCTCTTGCGCTGAAATAAGTCCCTGGCTACTTGCTGGGAAACTCTTGCGGTGACACAATCGTTTTTTTTTACTTTATACAAAAAAAATACTATCTATTTTTTTTCGTATCTCCTTTGGGGTGGATACCTATTTATTCAGAATTAGTTGTGTGTAAAATATTTCAAATACCTGGAAGCTTTGGAGGAAGCCTGAAAAGAAGTATGGCTGTAGAAACTGATCCAATACCCGTTTTTAAATCCATACTTTTGTTTAACCACATTCAAAATATTTCATACTTTATAGGATTAATTATTTCCTCAAAATATTTTACATCATTTTCCTTACTCATCATACAGCAAGATGGCGCATTCTCGAGCAATTGGATTTTTTTGATAGATGATTGGATTTTCTTGACATTCATTTTTGAAAAAGTCATGATCCAAATGCTAAATTTAGTGGAAGGTGATGAATCACCAATTAAACATTATTCTTTCTGAGATAATGTAATATATTTTTCCGACTGACGTCCGACCAGCAACACGCTTACACGCCTTCTGGCGCTCGCTGCCGACTTCTGATATACTCGTATATACAAAAATCGGAAACAATGCCAAGCATATTGTTGATCCGGATTAACCATTGAACGTAGGACGCGAAAACTATATATCCCTAAGTCATAAGTGTGACCATTTACATTTATTGCAGTCTAAATTATTGCTTTATATGCATAGCATTTGGTTGAGCTGGATTAAATAATGAATGCAGTCTATAATGAAATAAATATATCGAAATGAAAAATTTCTTAGCACTTAGTTGATACTTTAAGTTGGTAAAACAAGACTTATATTTAAAAGGCGTAAGTTTTACGACTGTTTTTACTTTACCGGCCCAATAACCGACGAGGAGGTAAAGTATTGTGAGGGCGTGTTTTTTTTATTTCGAGAGGAATACGAATATATACATTTTGAAACCCCTCCCCACACCCCCCAGACGACTGAGACGATTTCTATGTATTTGTGTCTGACTGTGTCTTTCTGTTTGTTTGCCTGTCCAAACGCTTCATCCGGTTTTGGTTAAATTTGGCATGCAGGCATCATTTGGTAATAGAGAGAAATCAAAAGAATGTAGTTGATATCGGTGATACTTTAATTTCGAAATATTGGACTTAGAGACTTTAAATTCGGTATCCCGCAGTATCGGCGACCCGCGTTGGCAATGTCATTTTGCTCATGAGCTTTTTTCTTTTCCATCTCAATATCATTTTAAATTGGAAGTCATAAGTTTTCTATTACGAAATTTTGCAGCATTTGACCCCGTTTTCCATTGCCAATTCGCCTCCAATAACAAATTAAAACTATCTAACCTTTTTATAAAATTATTCCTTTATGATCTGCAAAGGATACGTTTTTAGTTAGAATTATGTAGTTGTGAGGAAATTATTCCGATGCACCCGAACACAGCTGGTCTTAAGTCTGGACGGTATACTGGTTGTACCAACTGCTCCAGTATCTTTTTTTCTAAATCCACACATTTGTTTCACTCTATTCAAAATATTTTATAGTTTATAAGATTAATAATAATTACGTATTCAAAATATTTTACATTTTTTCCCCTTTGCCTCATATAGCAAGCTCGTGCATTTTCGGCAAATATATTTTTCTGATCGACTTTTTTTTTATTTTTGAAAAAAGTCATGGCGTAAATGCTAAAATTAGTGGGAGGGAATGAATCATCAATTAAACCTTATTGATTTTTCATTTATTTTTCTCTTTATTTATTTTATTTATTCTTTCTGAGATGAGGTTATATATTTTTCCGACTGTCGTCCGACCAACAAAACGCTGACACGCCGACGGACGCTCGCTTCCGAATGACGATATACTCGTATATCCAAAAATTGGATACAATGCACAGCATATTGTTGATCCGGATCAACCATTGAACGTAGGATGTGAAAACTATATATACCTAAGTCATAACGGAGACCATTAAAATGTATGTCGGTCTAAATTATTGCTTTATATGCTAAGCACTTAGTTGATCTGGATCAATTATTGAATGAAGTCTATAAGGAAATATATATATATATACAAATGAAAAATTTCTTAGCACTTGCAGTTGATCCGTATAAGTTTGAAAATAAAGACTTCTTTTAATCGGCTTTATTATTATTGTTATTATTATTTATCTTCACGTTCTGTATAATTTGAATTTTACGACTGACTCTATTTTAACGGCCCACAAACCGACGAGGAGGTAAATTATTGTGAACGGGTTTTAAGCCTTCCCTCCCCTTCCCAGCACGCCCCCCGACTAACAATTTTTCTGTGTTTGTGTTTGTGCGTGTGGGTAGGTATATACCTCCACTATAGCGTCCAACGCTTCATCCAGGTTTACTGAAATTGGGCATGCATGCATCAATTGGTCATGACAAGAGTTCAAATGATTGTAGTTAAAATCGGCCATACTTTAATTTTGAAATACTGGACCTAGATATTTGAAATTCGGTATAAAGTTGCGTTGTTGGGCCGAAATCACATTGTAAAATTGTGGTTAGAATATCTTATACAGGTTGAGTTTTAATTAACCGGAATCCTTGAAGAAGGTTAAGTACGAGCGAGTAGGCAACATTTGATAAAATATGGTTAAATTACAAATTTTTATTTAAAGTTAAAGTTTGGTTAAAGTTCAATTAAACTCAAATTTTATTAATTTAATTTTTTGAAAAATAGTATAAAACCTATTGAGCACCATGCGCCATCTAGCAGTAAGTAAAGTATCGCTAATATTGTTCAGTAGCGACACTTTACCTTCTGATCGATGACGCAGCGCGCCCACACGCTTGTTAATTTTTTACTTTACAATTAAGTCATTTTCAATTTTAAAAATTAAAAAAAAACCCCTTTATTTTTTTGGTTTTCCTATTTATTTTTTAAAGTTGCTAATTTGCTCGCACTGATTCAACCCCTCAAATGACGCCTGGTAATTTAAACTCACCTGTATACAAGCGACACAAATAATATTTACAATCTACCATACATTAAATTAAGAGTAAGGCCATTTAAAGCGGCGTCGCTTGTGATGTGTGAATCGTTAAAAAATTATGATTTATGACTCACGGCGACCAGCGTTGGTAATTTTATTTTTAAATTGAATGAGATGACGCGCCTTCAAATTCAAATTTTCATTGCGTTGCGTCGCACATAAACAGAAATTTTCGCTAACTGCTCATCGACTTTATTTATGAAACGACTATTCAGAAGAAATAAGTCCCTGACTACTTGCCGGGAAACTCTTGAACTGACACAACCGAGTTTTTACTTTTCCGGCTCACTAACCAACCAGGAGGGAAAGTATTGTGAAAAAAATTTTTTTTCGACATGAAAACGGAAATATCTGGAAAGTAAGCACTGGAAAGTGATGTATGACTGGACGCCAGAGATGCTGAAATTTTATTTAAATGCCTTTCAGCATACACTTCCAGACCCCAGTAACCTCGCTCGTTGGAGCTATGCCGAGGATAGTTCATGTCCCCTTTGTAGCAACACCCCTTGCACAGCTAGACATATTCTAGCTGGCTGCAAGGTGGCCTTGGATTAAGGACGGTACACTTACCGCCGCGACAAAGTCCTTGCTGTTATTCGCGAGGTACTTAGCCTCTCAGTGGCTCGTGCCAACAAGGGTTCCACAGTATCCTCCAAACCCCCAATACAGTTTGTGCGGGTTGGCTCTAAAGGCAAAAAACATCCCACTGCAAAACCTTTCTCAATAATCGAGAAAGCTTCAGATTGGATTATGGAGGTCGATTCGGTCTCTAAGCAGTATAAATTCCCTGAAAGTCTCGGATGCACAGCCCTGCGTCCAGATATAACTCTTTACTCTCTATCTCGGAAGATGGTCCTTATCGTAGAATTAACTGTTCCATGGGAATCAAATATCCCAAAAGACCACGAGTACAAATTAAATAAATACCATGACCTCGCAAATGCCGTCACCCGGAACGGCTTTACTGTTCACCTTCACGAGGTGGAAGTAGGCGCTCGTGGCCTGCCAGCTAAATCTTTGTTTCACCTTTTTAAAGATCTTGGTCTCTCCAGGAAAATAATCAACTCCTTTCTAGAAAAAATATCTAAAACCGCGATCTCTGCATCTCAAATTCTATGGCTTTAAAGGGGGAGTGAATGGATGGTAAGGTGAACGCTCACACGTGGCAAGACAACTGTCCTAAACCTACCACCGCCGGTCGTTAGTCCGGAATCCACCCTTCACCTCCCAGAAGTGTAAAAATTATATATGATGGGCCCGATTTTTGGTCGGTGAATTCCATGGCAGCTCCGTTTGTATTTTGTTTTATTTATTGGAGCCCCCCGAGACGATTATGGCAATTTCCAGATAAATAAAGGCGTCTCTGTATCTCTGTCTAGCTGTATCTATTCCTCCACGATAGCGACCAATCGCTTGATCAGATTTAGTTGAAATTTGATATGCAGGCATCATTTGGTCATGGCATGAGTTAAAAGGTCGTGGTTAAAATCGGTTTATCAGGGGGCGAAAACGTCATTTATATTCCTTGAAATATTGGACTTAGTGATTTTAAATTTGGTTCACTGATGCCTTGTTCGGCGGAAAGATCATTGTAAATTTTGATTTGAATATCTCATGTACAATCTGCACTAATAATATTTAAATTCAGACATATATTTTAACCAAATGATAACGCCGAGCCTCACGAAGCTAGCCAAGAAACGAACCGCGCCACCTGCGCCACTGAGGATGTGTAACGGAACAATACCGGGATCTTCCGCCGGCCGAGAGAAAGCGCTCATCGAATTTATTTATAAAATTAATATTCCGATGAAATCAGTCCTTGGCTACTTGTCGCGAAAGACTTGGCGTGTGACACAACCGATTTTATAACTCCTCCTACTGAACTGATCTCGTGAAATGCGTATTCAGTCTCTATGATATTACAACATTTTCATAATTTCAATCGTTGGGCCTCAAATCTTAATGCTGCAGCGAGATTACCAAACTGAACCGCGAAAGGAAGAAGGATTTGCTAAGTTTTGAATTTGTATTGTGGTTTTCAAGCAAAGACTTTATTTGAATTCTGGGTTCCTCAGTACTGATGCTGCAGTGGTATGGCCTGAGTATGGATATGGTATAATATGATTTCTAATATGATTGCTCATTGCGCCCCACAGCTGCCCGTGGTATGGCAATTATCTTTTAGTGGATTCAATCCCACAAGACACATTTTCGCAAGTGGCTTTTTAAAATTGGCTCGATCGTCGACTCTGGACTAAAGATGGGATGTATGGTGTAGTTCACTGTTGCGTTGCTTTAGTAAATTCCTAGTTGTATGCATTAATTCTAATTAAAATAACTTTTTCTTTACCCAGGAAGTAGGGACATACTTATTTAAGGTCAACACAATGTTGACTTGTAATTGACCTTGTCCTGTTTTAAAGCAATAAGAGCAATACCTAACTTAAATATGACGAGTTTATGTATGTAATGAAAGACAATCGTATAAGAGTATATCGAATATATTATTTGATAGCACTTGCTTGATCTGGATCAACAATGAGCGAATGTGATTAATTTGACCGTTACGGATCAACTTACCCTCGAGCAATAAGTAAAAAGTAATAGCGAGTATAAGTATCTAGCTTCGAATACATGAAAGCGAAAAAGCATATCTTACACTTATATTCGACAAAGACGAATATATCTCTCTCAGTTCATAGCTGACAAGCAAAAGAAGGTGGATCAACAAAGGTTCTGCAATATCACTGGATGCAGTTTTTACGGTAAAGTATGATTATATATATATATATATATATATATATATATATATATATATATATATATATATATATATATATATATATATATATATATATATATATATATATATATATATATATATATATATATATATATATATATGTATATATATATATATATATATATATATATATATATATATATATATATATATATATATATATATATATATATATATATATATATATATATATATATATATATATATATATATATATATATATATATATATATATATATATATATATATATATATATATATATATATATATATATATATATATATATATATATATATATATATATATATATATATATATATATATATATATATACATATACACACACATACACATATATATATATATATATATATATATATATATATATATATATATATATATATATATATATATATATATATATATATATATATATATATATATATATATATATATATATATATATATATATATATATATATATATATATATATATATATATATATATATATATATATATATATATATATATATATATATATATATATATATATATATATATATATATATATATATATATATATATATATATATATATATATATATATATATATATATATATATATATATATATATATATATATATATATATATATATATATATATATATATATATATATATATATATATATATATATATATATATATATATATATATATATATATATATATATATATATATATATATATCTCCTTTTCCTTACCTTATTTTGGCAGTTTATTTATTTACTTATTTATTTATTTATTTATTTGTTAATATATCAAAATATGTATGTATATACATATACATACATATAATATGTCAAACTCAAAAATTTATTTATATATTTACATTTTACTTTAGATACACACACAATGTATATTATATGCTATAATTTCAAATTTAATTTTAGGCTATAATTTGTTGCCTACTCTTCTTTTCACACCAGCATGTTGGTTGACTGGAAGATATTGCTGTAGTGTAGCAATAAGTCCGCCATTGTACCTTATTTTATTGTGCAATAAAGAGATTTTCATTTCATTTCATATATATATATATATATATATATATATATATATATATAGTCATAGTCATAGTCATAGTCATATTTTATTAATTCCAAAAAGTACATACTATGGAATACGTCATTTTACATTTTCTAGAGGTTATTACAACTTCATTACGTGTACATATACTTTTTATATGTAAAAGCAAGACACCATCGGATCAATTATAAAAATTCAATCTTACAGACTCAAATAACAAAAAAAAAAATGTAAACAACATTTTTAAATAATCTATCGATAAGTTTTAAAAATAGTCAATCAAGAAATTTTAAAATAATCAGTTAATAAACAACAAGTTTTACAATGAAATCAAAACTACGGTGACAAAATACAGAACAAATTTGATAAAAGCTAATTTATTTTTTAAAAACTAAGACGGCCTTGTCAAATTCAACCAAATTATAGAGAGCATGCATGGCTAAGTTTCTTTTTATGCATTTCTTAAATGCAACCTCTTGAAGTATTTTAATTTCTGCTGGCAATGAGTTGAAAAATTTAAACCCCAAATATAAATATGATCTCTGGTATAAAGAAAGCCGCACTTTGGGGATTACTACATTATTTTTATTGCGAGTGTTATGTTCATGCAGACTCGAATGCTTTTCCTCGTTTTTCAAATTTGCTTTCGCATAAATTATGCACTGATATATAAATTCAGATTGAAATGTTAATATTTTTTTATTTTTAAAGATCGGAGCACAGTGGTCGTCTCTTTTTAACCCAAATATCAGAATATAATAATATACAGAAACCATCCTCCTATACGTATTACATCCAAGGGCATACAGTAATTCGGCTGCAATAACTAAGAACATCATAGGTTATCAATTGCGGAAACAGGTGCCGCTGCCCTAAGTATTTAAAGAGGACATTAACTATCGTTTAAATGTTTCTGGTCCACCAGGACCCCAGATAAGTAACTTTTCATGAATCTAATTTTATATATTATTATATATATATATATATATATATATATATATATATATATATATATATATATATATATATATATATATATATATATATATATATATATATATATATATATATATATATATATATATATATATATATATATATATATATATATATATATATATATATATATATATATATATATATATATATATATCTATATATATATACACACATACATACACATACATATATATTTTTAAGATATGACTTGCAGAAGTTCTTTCTCTGTCCTTGAACGACCTATGTCGTCAAGAAGCCATTTTTTAATATTTTTTTTGAATAAAATGGTATTTTCTATTTCCTTTATTTTGTCATCAAGACGGTTGAAAACATAATGTTTTTGTTTCCCTAGCCACTTGGAAAACATTCCCCGCGCGGGTGGAGAGGAAGGGTTTGTTTCATTTTCAACCGCTGCACGCATGCGCAGAACCTTCAGTCAACATGGTTTTTTAGGATATATTGTCTTGTGATCACTTTGTGATAAGAAATTGACAATGGATCCGACTTGTTTCTTCTTCCCGACATTACGTCTATAATTGCTAAAACTCATAAATAAAATAAAATACAAACGGAGCTGCCATGGAATTCACCGACCAAAAATCGGGCCCATCATATATAATTATTACACTTCTGGGAGGTGAAGGGTGGATTCCGGACTAACGACCGGCGGTGGTAGGTTTAGGACAGCTGTCTTGCCACATGTGAGCGTTCACCTTACCACCCATTCACTCCCCCTTCGAAGCCATAGAATTTGAGATGCAGAAATCGCGGTTTTAGATAATTTTTCTAGAAAGGAGTTGATTATTTTCCTGGAGAGACTAAGATCTTTAAAAAGGTGAAACAAAGATTTAGCTGGCAGGCCACGAGCGCCTACTTACACCGCGTGAAGGTGAACAGTGAAGCCGTTCCGGGTGACGGCATTGGCGAGGTCATGGTATTTATTTAATTTGTACTTGTGGTCTTTTAGGATATTTGATTCCCATGGAACAGTTAATTCTGCGATAAGGACCATCTTCCGAGATAGAGAGTAAAGAGTTATATCTGGACGCAGGGCTGTGGATCCGAGACTTTCAGGGAATTTATACTGCTTAGAGACCGAATCGACTTCCATAATCCAATCTAAAGCTTTCTCGATAATTGAGAAAAGTACGTCTTCCTCGCCGAAACTCTTTTTGATATCTAGAGAAAATGTTTGAACATGAATCATTTTTATACGCAGAAGACAGCTTGTGCATGAAAACAATTGACTGTGTGTGTATTGTTTCGAAAAATACATGCGCAGGAGACCCTTCTTTACTGTATTATTTAGAGTCGCTGGTGATTTCAGTGAGTTCGTATTCGTAAGAAACTCTTTTCAGTGATCTCTATTGCTATTACCACAGTTTGGACGACGGTAAATAAACAATCCCGGTAACGTATCATAGTCCAGACTTTACTGAGACAATTACCCAGTGTGAGTCTGGAGGCGAAAAGAAGGTAACACATGCATTATTTAACCGTTTTAGTGCTGAAGAGCGCTAAGGCGCTTGTAGGCAGAGTCCTACCCGGGCTCGCGCTTCATGCGTGGAGGCCGCCGGATGGGTGTTGACCCGTGAGTGTGACCGATCCTGAACAAAATGGGTCTTCGTGGTCAACTCAGCAAGGGACCATTAGCTCCCAAGATTGTGCAGAGACAGGGACAACGCAGTCCACCGTCTAGCTCCACCAACACAGTCATAAGAGACTAACGCCTTACTGCGAGGCACTGACAAGTGAACAGACAGACAAGATTGTCACGGATCCGAGGTCGCTTGCGCGGCCTCTACCTCATGTAAGTGATTATTCAGTTTGATTATATCGCGGACCGAGGCGCCTTTGTCTACCATTGTCACCCGGGATTGAGTGGCTAACGGATAAATGTATGGATAGACGACGTCAGCTCAGGGCAGGATTTAGAGGCCTTGGGGCAACAAAGGAGTGAAGTATAAAATCGAAGACTATCGCGGTTGTTTGACATTATAAATAGGATAGAAAACGAATTTACCGCGTGAAATTTGTAGGACCCGACGTTTCGGTGACGTTGCAGCCGCCGTTGTCTAGGGTAGACCTAGACAACGGCGGCTGTCTAGGTCTACCCTAGACAACGGCGGCTGCAACGTCACCGAAACGTCGGGTCCTACAAATTTCACGCGGTAAATTCGTTTTCTATCGTATTTATAAAGGAGTGAAGGCCCTTAATTATTTTCCAAATAAAATGAACATTTTTTCAGTCGACTTTTTTAATAAATAATTTAATGTCAAACCAAGTAGATTCTTTTAGCATTTATAAATATAATCAAAAACAAGAATTCATGAACTGAAATATTATATTCTCTCATTTGAGATTTTCGAATGTATATCATCGCTTATTTCGTTTGAAGATTGTCAAGAAATCCTTCATTTACTTCAAAAAAGAAAGAAAACGGTTGAAACAAATTTTGACATTCCTGGATTGGAGGGAACATATAGATGAATCGTTTTTTTTTGTATTTAAGAACAATATAATCAAGTTTGCACAAAGTACTATATGTTAAAGTAAATAAGCGACAAAAAATATCAAAGGAAAAGTTCTTTACTAGTGTTTACTTGTTTACTACTCGTCGGAATTTGAAAGATTTTTTCTTATGTCTCTATTGTGGGGGCCCCCTCTCATCTGGAGACCGCGGGGCTGTAGCCCCGAATACCCTTCCCTAAATACGGCCCTGTGTCAGCCCGAGAACTACCCCCCGCTGTCATACAAAACATACATCTTAAAGACCCTTTAGTTACTCACCGGATGAGTAGCGTATCTAGCAAACGGAAGCAACAATCGCCCAGTTCCGCCCGAGGTATTCTTCCGAATCCGCAATGTTATGATCCCAACCGCATCCGACTGCAGGATTACAGATATGGCAGGAGGTCACAGCAGCCCTGACAGGGTAAGCCCATCTTCGAGAAGGCTACTAGTAGAAGTTGAACAGTCAGTAGGGCGGCCAGATGATGAAGAGTTTCGCCGACACATGCTGACACGGCTACTCGAAACCATGAGGAAGGAACCTAATGCATCGATATTTTTGAATAAAAAAATATTTTAAAAGAATGTTTTTTAATCTATTGCATAGCTTTTATCGCGGGCCTAGTAGGCCAGAGCGTCGACCGAATGAAGAAATTTCTTAACGAATATTAATGATTTTAAACTGATAATTACGTGTAAACGAGTACTGCTTACGATTCGAAAAAAATATATGTTAAACAAGAACATTTTCCTAATATTCTTAGCTTTGAATATTTTAGATTTTGTTTATATTACATAGTGTAATTAATTTGTGAAATTAGGTCTAACCGAACACAAAAACGACTACTACGCAAATACTATCTGGCGTATTATTATGAAACCTGCACCATTTTAAAGATAATTTAATTATCTATCTTTTTATCTACGATTTTTTTCGAATAATCCGGTTTTTTTGCTTTATCGAATAAAAAAATCGTGCGCGGCGCTCTATCGGAAGACGTTTAAATTATTCCGAATCATTTGTTTCCGAAGCCGCAAATGATTCGGAATAATTTCAACGTTTTCCGATAGAGCGCAGTTATCTGATATCAGAAAAAATAAAACAAATAAAATAAATAAATAATTATAATTGCATAAGTTGTTAAAAATGCTATGCAATAGCTTTACCGCGGCAGTCCCCGAGTGCCACACGTATTTTTTTTTGTAAGACAGATATTTTTGAAAGTTTTGTTAGAGATCATCAATGTCCGGACCTCAATTACTGAGCTTATTTGTGGTTTGTGTATTTATCCATATAGATAGGTACATATTTCAATTAACCGGCATCCTTAAAGGGGGTGAATTAGTACGAGCAAATAAGCAACTTTTGAAACTCGAATAATAGTATCAACAGTTCTGAGCACAACGCGCCATCTAGCGGTAGGTAAAATATCGCTAATATCATCACTTATCGATATTGTAACTGCCGATAGATGGCGCAATACGCTCAAACGCTGTGCCACACGTATTTTTTAATAAAAAAATACGTGTGGCACTCGGGGACTGCCGCGGTAAAGCTATTGCATAGCATTTTTAACAACTTATGCAATTACAATTATTTATTCATTTTATTTTTTCTGATATCAGATA
>OX155979.1:14561374-14643685 GCA_944548615.1 Micropterix aruncella
CAAGAATATTTAAGAAGTGTCGTAAAAGGAGATCCTCGAGAGTCATTCTGTAATGACTCTCAAGAATCCTCGTTAATGTAACGAGCTGCAGTATATTACTTAGTGAGCCATGTTCGAACCCATATTTGGCTCATTCATTTATAAATCGTGCCTAATTCACTTTCTAAACACCTTCCATCGCTAATAGACCAAAAGCCAACGACCAAAAAGTGCAAAAGTTTTGGAAAAGCTGATACTTTTAGATCAGACAGTATTTTGGCCATAGAATTCCGGTGTACAGTCAGCATCTCAGACTCCGGGACACCCCGCGCTGGCGTACTAGGAAAGGTGTAATTTTTATTAGTACCCCCAAATTGATTTGGAAAAGCTTAAAATTCATCAGTAACAGTGGATATATATATATATATATATATATATATATATATATATATATATATATATATATATATATATATATATATATATATATATATATATATATATATATATATATATATATATATATATATATATATATATATATATATATATATATATATATATATATATGAAATGTCATAGAGATGAATACGACTAGTGTCGAAATATTCTCAATCATATAATTTCTTCTAAAATAAGTTACTAACATCCATTTCTGTTACAGAAACCATCCTCCTATACGTATTACATCCAAGGGCATACAGTAATTCGGCTGCAATAACTAAGAACATCATAGGTTATCAATTGCGGAAACAGGTGCCGCTGCCCTAAGTATTTAAAGAGGACATTAACTATCGTTTAAATGTTTCTGGTCCACCAGGACCCCAGATAAGTAACTTTTCATGAATCTAATTTTATATATTATTGAAAATATATATATATATATATATATATATATATATATATATATATATATATATATATATATATATATATATATATATATATATATATATATATATATGTATATATTTTTATATTTGATAAGGTTTTGTAAATAATCCGTTCATAGGATGATGATTCGCAGTAAAATAAAATTAGTAAATGCTACTTGAATAGCAGCGAAGGAAATCCCAGCTTGGATTGGGAAACGCTTATGTTTGAATGAGATATACTTACGGATGTGCACGACTTTCGACTGTGCATGTTAGTTTATGGGTCCCTTTACCGTCGACGAACGATCACTCATCATCCATATATCTCAAAAATCGAGCTTTTCCTTTTTGCAACACAAAATGCCTCCAATTGAGGCGAATTAAAGCGAAAAAACTAAAATAAAACACTTTGATCACATCGGCAAAGGCCGTTTCATAAATGGAGGATGACGTTTCGAAATAATTCAAAATTTCGTACGTTTCCAACATTTAAAATATGACATTATTAGGCTGCGTTAGTTATCAACGAGCCATTAAATCGAAATAAAATAAAAAACCTCCAATGCACAATGAAATGAAAGAAGATACTTCAATCTTAATTTCTGGCAGAGAAGTTTATACTAAAGACTATATAATAATATCAAAATAAGGTAAACTTGTATAAAATTGTATAACATTAGCAAATGTATAAAGAAACATGGTAAAAAAACTGTATAATATTTTTATATTTGATAAGGTTTTGTAAATAATCCGTTCATAGGATGATGATTCGCAGTAAAATAAAATTAGTAAATGCTACTTGAATAGCAGCGAAGGAAATCCCAGCTTGGATTGGGAAACGCTTATGTTTGAATGAGATATACTTACGGATGTGCACGACTTTAGACTGTGCATGTTAGTTTATGGGTCCCTTTACCGTCGACGAACGATCACTCATCATCCATATATCTCAAAAATCGAGCTTTTCCTTTTTGCAAACAACAAACGTACGAAATTTTGAATTATTTCGAAACGTCATCCTCCATTTATGAAACGGCCTTTGCCGATGTGATCAAAGTGTTTTATTTTAGTTTTTTCGCTTTAATTCGCCTCAATTGGAGGCATTTTGTGACACGTCGGTCTTGGAAACCGTTGACTCTACCCCGGAATTCTATGGCCGAAATGCTGTCTGATCTGAAAGTATCAGCTTTTCCAAAACTTGTCGCTGGCTCCCTAACTATAAGTTACCTCTCAGTTACATAATGAAAAGACGATTCTATTACGCTTTCTATGTCATCTTCCGACATATATTAATCGCTCTTTTCGATTAAAGAATTGCATGCGTCATTTCCGTTTGACTTGCTATTGTAGGGTATAATGGTTTTGATCCCAGGATGGAGGTGTCGACTACAACGGGCGAACCCATCACCCGAGGCTGGTATAACGATATAGATCATTCTTTTAGCCGTGGGATGAGCGTAGAAGACTTAAGGACAAGACAATCTACTGTCTAGTTCACCAGCAACCTGTAAAAGTCTAACGCCTCACGGCGAGGCACCGGGAAAGGTACAAAAGCGGGAAGCCTCACCCCCTAACTACCAGTTTTGGCAGGATATCTCCGTCTGGAAATAACCTTCAGGATACCTCCGTCCTCCCGACTGGTTACAGATCCGAAGTCGCTTACGCAACCTCTACCTGTTGTATTACAGCGGTAATACAATTTTAATTTATCGCGGACCTGGGCGTTCTTTGCCCGTAGTGCCACACGGGGTCGAGTGGCCCAAGGTCATTTCAATAGTGGCATGACAACAGGTCAACATACACCCCCGCTGCTTAGGAAATAGTGTATTTCCATAGTCTCCAGACTCCTTCAGCAATTAGTCAGAATGCACAACCGATTGGCTTCGCCGACCGGTGCGCAAACCGTCCAGTGGGCGCCGGGATGCAATCCCGCCGGGAGAAACCGGTCCACCAGCTCTGAGGCCTGAGACACGGGAGTCTTACCCTGGGTAGCCTTCCACAAGAGGAGGCTTCTGAATAGGAGCTGAATCGTGAGTTGAGCCGATCCGAGAACAAAATGGATCTTTTGGCCCAAGCTGCACGAAACCGTTCACTACCCAGGTTTTGATCACAGTCGAGGCTGTATCATTTACTTTAATTTAGGATCAACATTTTAATAAATTATTTATTATTTTGAATTTTTGCTTTCTTCTCCCATTCACCGACCAGGAGAGAAAGTTTTGCGAGAGCGCTATAAAAAATCGAGATATCCATTTTGAGCCCTCCGAGACGATTAAGCCATTACCAGATTGAAGTCTGTCTGTTTGTCTGTCGGTTAGGGAGTTAATGGGCCCTTGCTGAGTTGGCCACGAAGACCCATTCTGTTCAGGGTTGGTCACACTCGCGGGTCAACACCTATCCGACGGCCTCCACGCATGAGGTGCGAGCCTGGGTAGGACTCTGGCCTTATGGTCAGTTTCCCCTAGGAATCAATCTTCTGGCGCTCCTGGACGGTCTGCGCACCGTGCGGCGTAAGCCAATCGACTGTACACTCTGACTAACAACTTGAGTTGTCGACTACAACGGGCGAGCCCGTCACCACAGGGATTTTTGCTGTGCGACACCGAACGGTGTAGTACAGCACTAATAAAATGCGTCTGTTAATTGGGTTGATTACAGTTGCATTTATTATTCGAATTTACAATGCTCAACAGCGGCATTCGCCAAAAACGGTTCGCCTTTTGTGTAATTTTATGAATATCTTAAGATGTTAGGAATTCTCTGTTGCATGTGGATTTTTACTTATTAGATATCTTGCGGTGTCGAGTACAACGGGCGAGCCCGTCACCACAGGACGTTTTAACGATTAGTCGTTCTGTCGCCCTGCAGTGAACGTAGATGACTTTGGACAGTACAATTCTACGTCACAACCCGTGAGAGTCCAACGCCTTACCGCGAGTTAGCCAGGAATAAACCCGGCGGGCTCGAGATACTCGCGCCCTCACTTCCAATTGTGACCAGATTTCTCCGGTCTCTCGATTGGTTCCGAGTTCGAGCTCGCTTGCCCAATCCTCTCCCTTACGAAGCGGTGAAACGGTGTATACCGAATCTATCGCGGACCATGGCGTCCTTTGCCCGCCTCTTACCCGGGATCGGATGGCCAATGGACATTTCAAGAGCAGTCGCCGTAAGGTAGACAACTACCCCCGCTCTATAGGAAACAATCCACTGGCAAAACGGCGAGAAATCGGTGACCTCACTTTTTTGCAAAAAATTGCCCAAGGTTCTTTAGATTGTACCGAACTTTTATCATACCTATCTTTTAATGCCCCGGTTAAATCCATGAGACACACCATCCCAATTCGGCTACCTGTTGTTACATCTAATTACATGCAAAACACCTATATGTGGCGTGCGAGTAACAACCTCAATAAACTGATTTGCGGCGACGTTGATATCGATCTATTTAGCACTAGTGTTGTATCAGCGAGACGTATCCTCAGCAACAATTTCTTTTAGTACCTACTCTTCTGCTTTTCTTTATTGTTATTATTGTTTTGTATTCGATTTCTCGATATTGTTTTTTTGCCTTCTTGTCCCTTTTGTTTAATTTTTATTTGCGTTTTGTAAATTTATAGTACCGGATTCCATATTCTCTAAACTGTTTCTATATGTGAGAACCTGTTATTGGCTATCATTTATTATTTAAGTTGTTATTTAATAATTTATATGGCTGTTGGTTTTCCTTAAAATAAATAAATAAATAAATAAATAATACAGCTTCCAGACTCCACCGACTGTTAGTCAGAGAGCGTCTTCGTCCCGCGTGCGACTTATGCCGCACGCGCTTGGACGGAGTCTGCTGTTCCTGAGGCGACGCGTGTCGCGCTGCTGCGCGGACAGCGCATCCCTCTCGTGGCCCTGACCGGGGCGTACAGAACGACGTCCACTCTTGCGTTACCCGTCATCGCTGGCGTTCTGCCGATTGACCTGGAGATTCTGGAGCGTGCAGCGTTGTCGCGGTACCGTCGGGGCGAGCCGGTAGTCCTTCATGGCCTGTCGATCGACCCGGTGGCGCACCGAGCTGGGGAGTTTGCCCACCTGAGTCGGGGGAGTCTGGAAGCAGTACTGTTTCTTATAGAGCGGGGGTGGTTGCGGACCTTACGGCGACTACTCTTGAAATGATCATCGGCCATCCGATTCTGGGTGAACAGCCGGGCAAAGGACGCTGTGGTCCGCGATAGATTCGGTATACACCGTTTCACCGCTTCGTAAGGGAGAGGACCGCGCAAGCGACCTCGTACTCGTAACCAATCGAGAGACCGGAGTAATCTGGTCACAATTGGAAGTAAGGGCGTGAGTGTAGGCCCGCTGGGTAACATTCCTGGCTATCTCGCGGTTAAGGCGTTGGCCTCTTACGGGCTTGTGGCGTAGCTAGACGGTGGACTGTTTTGTGCTTTGAGCGCAGTTTTGTCTTCTGCGCTCACTCCAGGGGGATAGAACGACTAATCGTTAAAACTTCCTGAGGTGACAGCCTCGCCCGCTGTAGTCGACAACCCAAGTTGTCTACCGGCGCTACTGGACGGTTTTCGCATCGTTCGGCGACGCCAAGCGGTTGTGCACTCTGAAATTGCTAAAGGAGTCTGAAGACTATGGAAATATACTGTCTCCTACGCAGCGAAGGTGGATAGTGAGCTGTTGTCATGCCGTTCTTGAAACGACCAATTGGCCACCCGATCCCGAGTGGTATGACGGGCATAGGACTCCCAGATCAGCCATAAATTCTTATTAAATTACCGCTGAAATACAACAGGTAGAGACCGCGTAAGCGACTTCGGTCCCGTAACTAGTCGGTAGGAGGGAGGTATCCTAAAGGTTAATCCTTCGGCTACGTAACGACCAAATTTGGTTGCACACCAGAACACCGTTGACTACGTCCAATATTGGCGGCTTGCTCCCGGAGCGCACAATAATATTATTCATTGGAACGCATCCTAAAATGCATACCAAATATCTCATTATTTCCATAGATACATAGACGGTCGCTAAAATAATTTCGCGCGTCATTTCGCGGATATTTCTGGTAGAATTCCATTGTCAAACATCATTTTTTTTTTTTTCGAGAAATATCAAAATTTTTATTGGTTTTTATGAGCTAATATCTAAATATTTTTATATGTAAATAAGCAAAACAAAATATTACCTTTGATAGAGAATCTAATAAAGATCACGATAGTATTTACAATTTCTAAATAGGGTTTCGTATTTTTCCGTAAGACAAGTACAAATTAGAAATGCCGAGTTTTTTTTCACTTTTTCGACTTTCTCATATTTATTCATAATTATCTAATTATTTTACAAAATGAGATTTCAATATTCTATTTACGATATTTCAATGCGATCATTGCGCAGTTTTCACGTCCGTTAGCGGGAACCAGACGCATACTAAACGGTCAATCGCAGCGCTAGCACAGAATAACTACCTTTACGAAGTGGCGGTATAAGGGTGTTAATGGCAAAGCCTATTAAGCTTAACTCTCAGAGTGCTCTCACGTTTTAATTAATTGTAATTAATTTAGGGCCTAAATAAAATATGTGGCTAAGTGCTGCCCTAGAAAATTAACCAGTCAATATAATGAAATTATAATAAAACACACTCACCGCTTACATTTACATTTAAATTTACATTTTCGTCGTGTCCAATTGACGGCTAAAGACCGCTCTTGGACGTGTCAAAATAATGGGGTTAGGTAGTAAGTCTCGTTATTACTCTTTACTGAACATACATAGGTAGTCAAGAATTAACTACTAGATTGTCAAACTATAAATATAAATAATCAAAATAGAAGCCTAATATTTGAAGTAGTTAGTAATTTGAAAAGATACGTAGTAACATTATTCATCGTAATATTCAAATTGTCAGTAAAATGTTAAAGCAAATTAAAACTACGTTATGCATTTTAAACTAAAAGTACAGATATAAGACCATATGAAATAATCAGACAATAAAGCTCTACTTTTTAAGTAATTTAAATGGGCATAATATTTAAAAAATCATGGCCCTCAAATTCGGCCAGATTATAGAAAGGGTGGCCTATCAGCATCTCCTTGGTGTTTTTTTTTAATGTTATGTCCTCCAGCTGTTTAAATTTTGTAGGGAGTAGATTATAGAATTTAATGCTAAGGTACAAGTAGCTTTTCTGTACTTTTACCATTGTAGGAGTAATCGCAACTGAAAGTTTTTGAAGTCCATTTAAAGACTTCATGTCCAATGCAATGAGCAACTTTTTTGAGTCCAAATTTTAAATTAGTTTGTTATCGAGGAATTCACTTAGAAACTTTTATAAATTAATGCTTATACTTTTCAAAAAACTCATATAACTAAAATTCCTCAGATATTTTATTTTATTTATTTTATTTTATTTTCTTAAGGATAACTTACAGCCAATAATTTTGTAGTGAACCAAAATAGGAAGCTTAGAGTCATTTACAAGTTACCACTGATAATGACACTAATAATAACGTGAATTTAGAACTGATATTAAGCATAAAGAAGATATTAAACAAGAAGATACTAAATTGTACGGTAGAAAACATGTTGACATAAACGAGATTAATAAAAGAAGAAAATGCTAAGCCTGGTCAACACAAAATCGCCCTACAACCTGCTTCCTTACAGTATATGTATATATA
This sequence comes from Micropterix aruncella, assembly GCA_944548615.1. Lineage (NCBI taxonomy): Eukaryota > Metazoa > Arthropoda > Insecta > Lepidoptera > Micropterigidae > Micropterix > Micropterix aruncella. The sequence continues at coordinate 14,568,901 of OX155979.1, forward strand.
TATATATATATATATATATATATATATATATATATATATATATATATATATATATATATATATATATATATATATATATATATATATATATATATATATATATATATATATATATATATATATATATATATATATATATATATATATATATATATATATATATATATATATATATATATATATATATATATATATATATATATATATATATATATATATATATATATATATATTCGTGAAAAAGGGGTCAATATCAATGTCAGCATTCAGGGTGTGAAAAGTTTCGCTTACCCTTATAAAATAAGAATCACGCCTGTATTTGGTTTTAAAGCCAGGTCCAAGAAGGTCGTTCCCAGGTATCATGTCGCCTAAGGCACGCATCGGCTGTGAACACGGTTGAAAGTCCCATGATTAACACGGTAGTGAAAACAGACTCAAAGAAAAGTCTCGTCAAAAGCTTTAATCACAGAAACTGGATTTTTCTCATTTATTTTATTATTAAAATATTTAGCTGGAATCACCGTTATCTATGCCTGGCGCGTTACCTGCCCTTTAAGTAGGAAAATTTAAGAAAGGTCTCAGGTTTCACTTTTAATAAAATATCATCTCATATCGGAGCACGGTTGCTACAGTCAACGGAGGAAGATGGGGGGTTGCTATGGACTTTGAGAGCCTATTTTCGGAACAATATTTCATACATACTAATGGATATTATCCTATTCTCCTTAGGGAAAATTTGCTGTTTATTTACTCTGGATATACATTTAATACATCTATGTTAATATATAAGATTAATTCAAAGTGAATATCACAAACATCGAATCAGGTATACAATTATATATTTCAATTATATTCATATTCATATTCATATTCATTTTATTAGTATACTGGTATACAAGTCAGATACAGATTAGCAAACATTCATACATATTAGCAAACAAACATTTTTTTTATCGTAAAGAAAAGATAAAATAAACAAAACAAAACGAAGAAAAAACACAGAATAATGTAAAAAGAAGAAATACAAGACAACATGCAAAGAGATCATTAAATACTTAAGCCACCAAAGCATTTTAGACTTCACTCGAGTATAATATTCCTCCAGTGAGTAAAACGCCTTATCTGTAAGGTACCTATTAAGGCGTCTCTTAAACGCGTCAAGAGATTGCGATTTCCTAATGTGCTCGCTGAGTTACAATACAATCTCCATCCCAAACAAAACCGGACTGATTTGTTTATGTATTTATTTTTATTTATTTTATTTATCCCTAGTATACGTAGACATGGACAGTTGGACGTTAGACAGATTTATGCAAAAGTAACCCTACTTTATTATCTCAACAATCCGCACACACACAACATCACTGACCACAAGATTCTAACTAGAGGTTGCGCGTCAGAAAAACATCTAATTAAAAAAACCAAAACTAAATTTGCGCAAAGGCACTTTAGTTGTGTAGCTCCTAAACTCCACAATTACTTTCAGGATAAGTTAAAACAATGCAAAAGCTTACATATGAAAAAGGGAAAACTTACTTTGTGGCTGTTTGAGACCGGCAGGGAAAAGGTAGCTGAAATTATTACACATATCCTCGTTTAAAACGACGTTATCAATTTAATTTAATATTACAATTATATATTACTAATAAATACGTGTATGTAAATGCAAATGTATGTAAATAATAATAGTATGTAAATAATACAAATAGGTAAATGTATATATTTATAATGTTTAATATTATATAAACATGTAAAATATCACCATAGTTCTATAATTGCAGTATACAATTACGTGCGCATCTTAGTTTAAAAGAAAAGAATCTACCCTAGTACGGGCATTAACCTAGTTGGGTAGTTTTTAAGACATAATTTTTGTACTACTTTCTCTTAAATAAAGCATTATTATTATTATTATTATTATTAGTATTACATGATTAAATTTCCTATAGTATATTTTACATGATTTAGTTGTACATACAAAATGTAGAACCCGGAAAATTTACTAAAAGTGCGGCTTCGGCGTGATTTTATCACCTCACTAGGCAGAGCCTGTATTGAGGTGATATTTAGTACTGCGTTCATCTGTCGGGTGTATACGTAATTTCTGTAATCTTAGGAAATCCTACAAGTGAATTTTAACTACTTTGTCAAATCAGTTACATTGATCAACATTTTTACTCGGAATATTTTGGATTGCGCCATTTTTCGGCCTTTATAAGGCGGCGAAAATAGCACCAGGGTATCATTTCTCGAATGATCATTCCCCCCAAGACAGCGGCGGAATCACCCGGCACTACTCTCAAGAGTTAGGTCAACGGGTCCGACCATTTTGGGTACCTGTTCCTTCCTCATAGCGAGACGAGCAAGCATCAGTCTGAACTCCTACAGACTCGAGCCGTGTCGAGTACGAGATACTCTGAGCACAAACTATAATCCTTATCCATGCACCCTCGTAACTTCATGCAGATAGCTACTCCATTCGCGTCAACCCCTGACATATTCGGGAAGCGTTAACAAACTGGCAATATAAATCTATAAATTAACGATAAATTCGGTAGAACACCGCACACGCGGCCTCGAACAGGTAATCAGTCGGGAGGCCGGTGAAATCCTGCCATAACCGGTAGCGAGGGCGCGTGGAAGCCCGCCGGGATGTTTATACGCGGCACCACGCGGTTTGGTGTTGGATTCAATCCAGGCTGAAAGAATGATCACATATCGTTATACCAGCCTGAGGTGACGGGTTCGCCCGTTGAAGTCAACACCTTCCAATATCCTACTTACTAATAATTACTTCAGTACGTAACGATATGGTAATATTAAATCGAGACTATCGCGGTTATTTGACATTATAAATAAGATAAAAACTAATTTACCGCGTGAAGTTTGTAACACCCGATGTTTCGGCGATGTTGCAACCGCCGTTGTCCAGGGTATACTAAAGTGCTGCCAATCGTCGTCAGCGGGTAGGCAACAAACTGCTGCTGTTATTTCGTATATTATAACGCAAGGGGCGCGACGGGTTAAGCGCGCGGGACTTTTGAAAATCCGTCGTGCACACAACACTCACTGTATCTTGCGTTATTTATTTTATTTATTTATTTATTTATTTATTTCAAACCAGTTGATAGGAGTTCCTACACTTGGTTAAGTCAAAAGTAATGAAAATAACAAGTATAATATTTAAATAAATACCTATTAAGGTATAACATATGAACGTCAGTATTGCAAGGTATGAACGTTGAACATCCAAGCGCAGATTTTCTATGTAGAGGAAACAACATTTTCCAATATTTTCAATCAAAATTCTTAAGTAATTTCGTAAAATTTTCTATCTAATTTTCTATATAATCCTAGGTACTAAATAATCAAATAAATATTGGATAATTTCCCAAATTATCATACGGGAAGATATTTTAAAGAAAAAACACAAATACAAACAAATCAGTAATAATAATTATTGTCAATAGCCAATAGTTTGAAGAAGAAAAAAAAAACGCAATTGTAAAATAGTCAATAATAGAAAGAATAAGGAATAATAATAGTCAAGTAGGTCAATAGAGCTGCGAAAAATTGATGTTGTCGAAATCCTCAATGCTATAAATGGGGTTTTTAGTCAAAATACCCTGTACCTTTTTCTTAAAGTGAACCTCCCCAAGGCCCCTGATGTGTAATGGAAGTTTGTTGTAGAATAAGTAAGATTGGCAGAGAAAACTATTCCGAACCTTACTCAGACGCACCTTAAAATGACGCGAAATGAAAAAGTGAAGTCCTCTTTATTTCGCGTATTACGTCCTTTCGTTCGACGATGGGCATTGAGAATATTTTAAAAATTAAACGGAAACGAATGAAGTTGAAACTTCAATAGAGACGACAAGTTACAAGCTCTCTTCTACGTGAACCCTCTTCTTAAAATGTATTTTGAAAATCATGCATCGCAAACCATATCAATATTCTTCTAATGAACTCTTTAAAGAGGCTCAAGTTTTGGATGCTAGGTTATTATTTATTAAAACTGCACTACGTTGGGTTTTCGTGGCCAAACAAAATAAATCTTTTATTATTACGCACACGAAACCTACTAGACAACTCCTGAGTGATAATTTGAATGTACCTAGGATGAAGACGACTTTCGGACAGCGACACTACTCTTTCATAGCTACAAGACTTTACAATAAATTAAGCAGTGACATAAACACCAGCCCCAATTGTCATTTGTTTAAAAACAAAATAAATAAATGGCTGTTGCAAGAAGAGCGTTTATCTATCCATGCCATGATCGATGTAGTAGAATAAGTTGAAGTTGACTTAACATATATTGTGTTTATATGTATGTATGTGTGTATATGTGTATTCTAATGTATTTAGTATTTCTATTTCCTATATAATATTGTATTTTTTTTTAATTATTATATATATTTTTTAATTATCATTATTATTATTTCGTTTCGTTGGTTCATCGACCCTCGTTTTAAATGTAAAAATATAAATTGCTTGCCCTGGAACGGGTATATCCCCAGTTGGGCAGCACTAGCCAGTGAATGAAAGAGGAAAAATAATGTATACCTCAAAAAATAAAAAATGTTCTCAATGCCTATCGCTGAGCGAAAGGACGTAAAGGTGGGTATCCATTAGTTTATCAGTTCTGCTCCGCGCATCTGCGACTGTAAATGGAGACGGTGCGCGCATCAACTGAAGAACAACGAATGCTCCGCAGGTTTCATTCGAACTTTGAGCGAATATATGTCGTCGCCAGAATTTCTTTAAAATTTATCATCCTGCGAATCCCACAGCACTGTATAATTTCGGTACTCCTCGATTAGAGCTAGATATTTCTCTTCGGCCTACTCCATAGCGATGGATTTGCGTTTACTAAACGCCAAACGTGATGCGCGAGACATACTCACCAACGTCTCACTTTGCTCGCGTCCACGAACACGCTGCGCTGCTCTTTGTGTTCGCAGCATTTAAGGCCACCACGTGGATAGCTCGCCGCGGAGCGTGCTACGCTGCACGCTCCAGGAGCGCGAACCCACCTTAACGCTAGATACAGTGAGTGTTGTACGCACGTCGGATTTCTTGGTAGTCATTCTTAAATTTAATTGTGTAATTCATCGTTAATTGTTAGTTATATAATCTGCCCTCGCCTCTCTAGACCACCTTAATGCCCCCTAGATTTCTCGAGCCTTTTCCCGCCCCCTGAAAGCCTCGAGCACCCAAAAGGGGGCGTTATCACCCACTTTGAGATAGACTGATATATAGGAATCCATCGGCGCATGTTTCAAAACTGGCGTATACAATATTATGTTAACACGAGCTAATAAGTGGCCACTTTTCCCTACGGAGATTAATATAATACCCATTAGAGCGTATGAAGTACTGTTTCTCAAGTAAGCTCTGGGAGTCCTTAGTAACGCCCCATCTTCCTCCCTAGACTCTAGCAACCGTACTCCAATATGAGATTATATTATATTATAAGTAAAACTCGAGACCTTTATTAACCCTTCGAGTAGCGGCGTAATTTCATGGCAGACCGCGGCAATTTATTGGAATTTCTTGCAATATCGCCGCGCTTGACAAAAAGTACTATAATTATGGATCTCCTATAGCAATCATAAAAAGAATAACTGTACAATTATCGCATTGAAATTTCGTATATAGTATATTGAAATCTCATTTTGTAAAGCAATTAGATAATTATGAATAAATATGAGAAAGAGTGTGACGTTTATGAATAATAGTATTGCTTATTTATTGACGTGACAACGTCTTATAAATCGATGGAGCCTGCTGCACGCACGAAAAAACATGACTCATGCGGCGTTACCTCGCTCTGAGGCGTTCCATTTATTATATTTATTATTCAATATAAATGCTGCCATCTACCGGTTGCGACAAGAATTATTTACTAACCTCAGTCTAAAATAGTACGAATGAAAATCACTAGATTGATTTAAATTCTTGACATAATTTTATATGTATTCTTGATAGACGGAATGTTATTACTGAACGGACAATTTTCTTGTGGCTACAACGAAGTGCAACAAAGTAAGCAACTTTTATTAAAAAAAAAAAAAGGTATGAAAAGCTATCATTACGATGCGCTATCTAGCGGTTGGTAAAATGTCGCTGATATTGTTTATTTACGACGTATTACCTACCGCTAGATGGCGCAGCGTGCTCAAACGCTTCTCAAACCGTTATTTAACAGTTTGAGATTTCAAACTTTCAAATAAAAAAAAAGAATAAACTTTAAACAATAAACAATTATACAATTATACTGCTATACAATAATACATGTACATGTTGTAGTCAAATCGGTGAGTATAAAAGCATATATTTTTGGGTGTTTGTAATAAACAATATCAGAATCATAAATGAAACTGCTTCAAATGCAACCATTCCATCAGTATTTTCTTATGACGTTGTCACGTTCAACTATCGTCAGTAAACCGACTTTACAGACAACCGATTTTTTTATGGTTTTGGATTCTATCGAAATTAATTTTAAAGTATAAAAACGTCAATTGCTAAATTTTAGTCAATTGCTAAACGGCGCGGCAACAGAACCACCGCGCCGCGTAACTATCGTACGTTCACGAAACATTAAAATTAACCAACTTAACGCTATTATAATGGAAAATAGAATAAAGTAAACGATGACCGGTAACTCTAAATTAAAGAAGAGCAGAGACCCGATCCCGAGGGTCGGCTCCGTAATTAGAAATCGGAAACAATCCGGAAGTTGGATTTAGTAATGCAGTTTTTCATGTCAATTAAGAAAGATAATTTTTAAAAAGATAAAATACAAAAACGTTTAAAAGATAAAACAAAAAAGTTGAAATAAAGAAACGTTGGCGATATAAAAGTATCAAAGTTAAAAATAAAAAACGTTGGCGATCCAGGGGGGAAAACGTGGGAACGAGCGGATAGCCCCGCGAGTACTCCCAGTCCGGGCACCGCGCCTGCGAGGCCTCCGTCGGCTTCAACTCCTCGGACGTCTGTAACGGAGGCTTCCTTGGTCTTCAGCCGCACCGCTTGAGCCCGGAAGATTCTTCTCGCCGGGGATCTGCAGAAGTTCCCGGAACCTGGGGGTAGCTGAGGTTCGACGCCCGCCAAATCACGCCGCAGTGCTCGCCCTATACCGCCACCCCTGAGGTCGCCTTCAGAGATGCAGACGCTGGAGGTGGGTCGTCTTCTAGGGATCCAGACGCCGGAGATTGGTCGCCTTTGAGATCCAGACGCCGGAGATGGTCGCCTTCAAGAGATCCCTGCACAGATCACAATATTCGGGTTAGGAAACACTCAGCGCGGCCAAGGGATAGGACAGATTGGACCAAGGAGGACTGAAGGCAGCGGCGCCCCCCGTCAGTGGTCCGATCTTCCCGGCTGGTACTCTCCCTATCGCTAATCGGGAACCCATAGCGGGTTTACCCTAACCCTCAAGCATTAAACAGGACTCACCGAGTTATCCGGAACACCTTTTCGATGAATATTCCCTCGGTATCTCTTGATTATTCGAAGAGGTTTGCCTGAAGGCCGGAAAACGAATGACCCTTTTACAATCTGCGAGGTAATCCGCGGGTCAACGAACTTCATTTTCCCGCCCGAAACGAGATACGCCGCGAACTAATAATTTCGTAATTATTCCCATTAAATTTCCTGAAATAATTTTTATTATATTGTATACTTTCTGTCTAAAAAGTTCCGGGAATTTAGAATTTAAAAAGATTCTGTTAATGATTAAAAAAAAAAAAAAAACTTAAGTTGGTAGAACTGTCTTTATTTACTCTATGCCTAGAATGCGCGCGAACTGTCAGCCATTTAAATTAGAACAGCAATTGAATTGTACACCTTAGTAGTGCGTCACGATTTTCACAATGAACCAAAGTTTTGAACAAAGAGTTTGCCTTAAATTTTGTGTTGCGAACGGATTTTGTGCCAATTCCCTAAAAATGTTAGAAAAGGCTTATGGTGAATCAGTTCTATCCAAAACACGGATCTACGAGTGGTACAAAGCATTCAAGGAGGGCCGAGAGATCGTCGAAGACAGCCCTCGTTCCAGGCGACCTTTGACCTCTTCAAAAGACGAAAATATCGAAAAAGTCAAGGAAATTGTGCTCCGTAATCGCCATTCCAGCTTAAGAGAGATAGCACGTGACCTGAACCTGAAGTCTCATGAGTCTATTCGCTCGATTTTGGTAGATAAATTGGGCATGAGATGCATCGCCGCTCGGCTCGTTCCAAAGAAGTTGAATTTTCTACAACAACAGTACCGCAAACAAACTTCTTTAGACATGCTGGATCGCGTCGATTCTGATCCCACATTCATAGAACGCATTATAACTGGCGATGAGACATGGGTCTATGAATTTGATATGCAAACAAGTCAACAGGCATCAGAGTGGAGGACAAAAAACAAGCCAAAACCGAAAAAAACCACGACAAAGTCGTTCAAAAGTCAAAGTGATGCTCATTGTTTTCTTTGATATTCGCGGTTTAGTCCATCACGAATTCGTTCCAGAAGGACTAACGGTCAATAAGGAATATTATTTGGCCGTTTTGAAGCGTTTACGTGAGAAAATCCGTCAAAAATGGCCTGAATTGTGGATCAACAATTCGTGGATTTTCCACGACGATAATGCACCGTCGCATAGAGCAGCAATTGTGACCGAATTTAAGGCCAAAAACGCGACAAATACAATTGATCAACCACCGTATTCACCAGATTTGGCCCTGTCAGACTTCTTTCTGTTCCCAAAACTAAAATTGCCTCTTCGTGGTACCCGTTTTGAGTCCATAGAGTCCATTAAAGAAATTTCGTGGAAGGAATTGAAGGCTATACCGAAAAACGCCTACAAAAAGTGTTTTGAAGATTGGAAAAAACGCTGGCGAATGTGTGTTGCATCAAATGGGGACTACTTTGAAGGTGATAAAATAAACATTGACGATTAAACGAAAATTGTGTGTTTTATTTAATAATTCCCGGTACTTTTTAGACAGAGTAGTATTTCAATTGTTTTTCCGAGCTAAGATATTTTAAAGTCTAAAATAATAAATTTTTAAACAACCGAATATTTCTTTTATTTATCAATATTATATCTTGACATAATCCCGAATTTACTCGATATTATTTTATTTACGTAATATTCGTACCCAATCGGATCGTTAAATGATCGCACGATCGATAACGGGTCGATGCGTCGCTCAATCGGTGTCCAACACTACGCCGCCGCGCTGACTGAGCTGTCAAACAGATCGCGGATCAAAGGGCATGTTTGTGTTTTCGTGTCTAATGTCGCGAGCGGGATTGGGTTTTCCGACTGTTTTCCTCACCGGAAAAGCCAATACCGCTATAAGAGACAATCGAAAGAGTGAAAAAAACTCGGCATTTCTAACTTGTACTTATCTTACGGAAAAATACGGAACCCTATTTTGAAATTGTAACTACTATAGTGATCTTTATTAGATTCTATATCAAAGGTAATATTTCGTTTTGTCTATTTACATACAAAAATATTTAGATAGTAGCTCATAAAAACCATTAAAAATTTTGATGATTTCTCGAAAAAAAAAAATATGATTCCTTGGGAATGGGCCCTTGCTGAGTTGGCCACGAAGACCCATTCTGTTCAGGGTTGGTCACACTCACGGGTCAATACCCATCCGGCGGCCTTTACGCATGAAGTGCGAGCTGGGGCAGGACTCTGGCCTTAGGGCTAGCTTTCCCTAGGAATCAACCTTCTGGCGCTCCTGGACGGTATGCACACCGTGCGGCTTAAGCCAATCGACTGTGCACTCCGACTAACAATCGGAGGAGTCTGGAAGTAATACTGTTTCCTATAGAGCGGGGGTGGTTGCGGTACCCGATACCGGGTGATGAGCCGGGCAAAGGATGCCGTGATATATTCGGTAGACACCGTATCACCGCTACGTAAGGGAGAGGACCGCTCAAGCGACCTCGAACCTTAACCATTCGAGAGACCGGAGTAATCTGGTTGCAACTGGAAGTAAGGGCGCGAGTGTCGAGGACACTGCGCACAAGTCTTCATAGCGCTGTAACTAAATATTCAGTTAAATTGTGAAACCTTTTTATTACTCTTAGACTTGTATAATATGTGTTAGAGTTATGTATTAAACGCTGTAAGTTTTCTAAAAAATTAAAATATCTATACTAATATTATAAAGAGGTTAAGTTTGTGACGTTGTAGGAAGTAATCTCTGGATCTACTAAACCGATTTTAAAAATCTTTTACAAATAGAAAGCCACGTTAATTGTGAGTGTCACAGGCTATACATTAATCCGAAAAAGTGGTAGTCAGATTTGCAAAGTAAGTCGGAGAATAAGCGGTCGAACGAAAACGTTTCTAACTAACGCTGCCTTAACCATGAGATATATATGATTAAGTTCTAGAGAAAAGTTGTAGAGCTTGATAATGCCTACAAAAAAGTCAGCGACAGCATATGTCTAACTTTTATATTTAAGTCACAAAAAGTAGTATTTTATATTTATAAAAATAATTTAAATCGTTTGGTCATGTTTATTGGTCATATTATCAACAATTATGATTTTTTATCAAAATAAGTAAATTTATCGTCTCCTGTGTTGAAAACCAAAGACTTTTACCTTTTACTGCATATAATTTCCCTTTTACTGCATAAATAGGTAAAGATATAATACGCTCACAAATAAGACACTCACAAGAAGATACTCACAAGTAACGGTATTATAGTCAAATTGGCATGCTAATACATGCATACATATGCAGTAAAAATATAACCCTTCTTTTGGCAGTCAGGAAATAAATCATAGCACTCAGTACTAACCGAACCACACTCATAATTTCATCACAGGTAAAAAGTTTTACCGACCAACGAAGTGGGCACGGGTCAGCTAGTAATAGATGAAATAGAAATGAAATAGATAAAGAAATAATGCATAATTTACCTTACGACTTGAATTCCCGTGATATACATTACGATCTCTTTGTTTTAGGTCGTCAGAGGAGTACACATAGAAGCTCCTCATCTAGTCAGGCGGAGAAGTATAGACCAGCAATTGAGGATAGCTGTGTTCTACGATCACTCAGTGTATAGGTACGTATCTAGACATACATGGTGTGTCCGTAAAGTAATGAAACTGACCGCGGCATAGCGCTCCAGTCGCCAGAAGCGCGCATAATGGCGGCGGGATTTGTAGTGGGGGGGAGGGGTCTAAGCTAAGCAATGCACTGGGCGGCAATAGGGGCTAACGGGCCCATGATGAGGTGGCCACGATGACCCATGTGTTCAGGGTCGGTCACACTCACGGGTCAACACCCATCCGACGGCCTCCCCGCATGGGGTGCGAATCCTGGGTAGGACACTGGGTCAACCAGTCCCCCCTGGGAATCAAACCTCTGGCGCCCCTGGACGGTCTGCACACCGTGCGGCGCAAGCCAATCGATTGTGCTCTCCGACTAACAGTCGGGAGAGTCTGGGAACTGTATTGTTTCCTACAGAGCGGGGGTGGTTGTCTACCTTACGGCGACTGCTCTTGAAATGACCATTGGCCATCCGATAGAGATAGATTCGGTGCACACCGTTTCACCGCTTCGTAAGGGAGAGGACCGCGCAAGCGACCTCGAACTCGGAACCAATCGAGAGACCGGAGAAATCTGGTCACAATTGGAAGTGAGGGCGCGAGTATCTCGAGCCCGCCGGGTTTATTCCTGGCTAACTTGCGGTAAGGCGTTGGACTCTCACGGGTTGTGACGTAGCTGGACGTAGAATTGTACTGTCCAAAGTCTTCTACGTTCACTGCAGGGCGACTAATCGTTAAAACGTCCTGTGGTGACGGGCTCGCCCGTTGTAGTCGACACCGCAAGATGGCGGCAATAGGGTCTGAGTTCTGACGCAACTAGAGTTGCGGCCGGGGACAGCAAAATCAGGCACGAACTTATGCAAACATATGTAACGGACCTTAAGTCCATTACATGCGATCAACAAATGCATCGATTCCCAATGAAATACACTGACACAATTCAGCTATTATTTTAACCCGTGCAGCCATGAATCAGCACGATGAAACAATACTTTTACTCGGAATATTTTGGATTGCGTCATTTATCGGCCTATATAAACCGGCGAAAAAGCAACCAAATTATCATTCCCCGAGTGATCACCTTCCCCCAAGGTTGCGACGGCATATTCGGTACCCTTCTCACGAGGTGTGTCAACGAATCCTGCTCCTTGGTTTCCTTTCCTTATCTTTTCCAGTCACGAAGCATCAGTCTGTAACCCCACAGTGCCCAGTACAAGATACTAGGAGCACACATACAATCCTCATCCATATATCCTCGTAACCGCGGTCGCGCATCTATACACTCGTGTCAACGTAAAGTGTTCGGGAAGCGTTATTACTGGCAATATAATAATAATAATAAACTCTTTATTTGCACTTAAAAAGTATACAAAAAAGGCGAGCTTATTGCCACATGGCAATGTCTTACAGCTAACCTAAACATAGTGGCACATGCGCGCATTGTGAAAATAAAGATTATTACATAGTGGAAGAATTTAAGACTAATAGTGCCCGAGGAGAGGAAATTGGGGGAGGAACAGGAGAGAAAGGGAAGAACTGGTTACTTCTTAGAAAGGTAGTAATCCTTAAGGTGAGTCTTAAACGATGGTAAAGAAGGCGAGTTTCGTATATTTGCTGGGAGATCGTTCCAGAGTCTTGCACCATGGACACAGAAAGAATAAGAATAGAAATCACTATTATGACTCGGAATTTTTAATAAACTGTCAGAGGCTGACCGAAGTACGAGACCGTGGGAACTTAGTGGTTCAAAAAGCTCCTGGAGATAGGATGGTGTTAGTTGGGTGAGTACACGATATAGGAGAGCCAGTATACGAACATTTCTTCTTTGGCGTATTGGCAACCACTTTAACTGTGCCCTATAGTCGGACACGTGATCATACTTACGTAGACCGAAGATGAATCGTATGCATACATTTTGCAAACGTTCAAGTTTGTTGAGCAGTTCCTCTGATAAATCGAGATAAGCCACATCTGCATAGTCAAGCAGAGGCAAGAGGAGAGACTGTGCAAGAGATTTTTTTGTGTCCATAGGAAGAAATTTTCTGAGTGTTTGCAGAGGGTGAAAACTAGCAAATATTTTACGACTTACCTCGTCCACGTGTGGTTGCCAGGATAAATGTTCATCGATAATTAGACCGAGATCTTTCACTTTTTGCGACAATGGTATGGTGATATCGTTCAATATCAAACCTTCGATCAATATATTCCTTCTATTTAATTCAAAACCGCCTTTCAATGCTGAAATAACTCGTAGGTTGATACCACCACCTCACACCGAACAATTTGGAGTCTAGTGAGGGGTGGTCCCTCACACATCTTATAAATACCTGAAACATTAGATCTTGAATAATTGCATTCTTACCTCGGTTTTCTACCTCGGTTTCTCACCTCGGTTTTTGTTTCTATTTTTCAGGCTCGATCCAGAAAAGTTCGACCTCATCAATGTAAGTGTATTTTTTTTTAAATCTTGCGCTATGTATACTCAGATTCGTCCCATCTCCATCATAAAACCATTGATTATATAGTATGGTATTCGGTAAACGCAGAGGAAATATTCATAGTACAAAAACGATGCTTACGAATAATATGTGGAATTCCAAAGACTGACAGCTGCAAACCACTATTTAAAAAGGAGTTTGTGCTAACGTTTATATCGATATACATCTTGGAAACCTGCAAATTTATTAGGGACCACGATCAGTATTTCAAAACAAACAATGTTGAACACGGCTATAACACACGAAATAAACATGAGCTACAAGCACCCAAGCCAAATTTAACTCTATTTAAAAAAGGAATGTTATACAATGCAATAAAAATCTATAACCACCTACCTGCAAATATCAAAGAAATAAAAGGAAAAGGGTTTACCGCAGCGTTGAAAAAATGGCTTATCGATAAAAGCTTTTACACATTAAACGAATATTTCTCATAATATTATATTGTAGGCATGCATTTTCATTTTCTTTTTAAATTAATTCAATTAGAAAGATTACAAATTTTCAATTATATACATTTCGTATTTATAGGCGGATTTTTGATTATTCCTTGATTTTGATTTTTTTTTCATTATTTTTTATATTATTGATGAATTATTTTTTTTTTTTTTTTATTAATTGTTTTCTACTGTTACATTTTAAATTATATACATTTCGTATTTATAGGCGGAATTTTGATTATTCCTTGATTTTTGATTTTTTCTTTATTTTTTATATTATTGGTGAATTATTTTTTCTAATTGTCTTCTATTGTTAGCTCTACTTATCCGGTCTGTTTAAATTGTTTAAATTTTTTTTCATGTTAAACCAGTGAAATAATTGCATTTTTAATAAGATATTATAATTAGCAGATAAGTCAATTTAGCAGATAAGTAAATTTGTCAATCTGTTTTAATAACAGGTAATTGTGAGATACATAGTTTTACGCATTATCACCATAAATGTACCACCACAATTTCGGACAATAAAAATATTTCTATTTCTATTTCTATTTCTATCAGATTGCACAACGTCATAGTACGTTTCGGCAATCCTATGGCAACCGGCAAGTAAGAGCGAGAGAACACTGTTTTAGCTATACTATCTATAATATATTGTTAAAAGGTAAAGTTTGTGGGGTTGCAGGAAGTAATCTCTGGATCTACTTTACCGATTTTGAAAATTCTTTTACCAATAGAAAGCCACGTTATTTGTGAGTGTCATATGCTATATATTAATCCGAAAAATTAAAAGACTTATTCGTAGTATATAGTCGAATTTGCAAAGTAAATCGGAGAAAAAACTGTCCAGTGAAAAGGTTTCTTACGAACGCTGCCTTAACGATGAGAGAATGGCGATTAGCTCGGGTTTGCCTACGGCAAAATGTATATAAATTTATATTTACATTTACATTTACATTTACATAGAGCGGGGTTTACTATAGAGCTATAGCATTACTATAGAGCGGATTATTATAGAGCGGCGCACATTTACATTTATATTTACATTTATATAAATTTATATACATTTTGTATACATTTTGCCATAGGCATCCATTATTGGACGTCTCACATGTGAGGGGGTTCTAGAGAAAAGTTGTAGAACTTGATAACGTTTACAAAAAAGTCAGCGACAGCATATGTCTATCTTTGAAATCGAAGACTATCGCGGTTGTTTGACATTATAAATAGGATAGAAAACGAAGCTCTTCAGTTTACCCTTGACAACGGCGGCTGCAACGTCACCGAAACGTCGGGTCCTACAAATTTCACGCGGTAAATTCGTTTTCTATCCTATTTATAATGTCTATCTTTTATATTTAAGTCACAAAAAGTAGTTTTTCATATTAAAAAAAATAATTTAAATCGTTAGATCATGTTTATTGGTCATATTATCAACAAATTATGAATTCTTATCAAACTAGGTAAATTTATCGTCTTAAGTATTTAAAACAAAAGACTTTTCCCTTTTACTGCATATGATTTTCCTTTTACTGCATAAATGGTTAAAGAGATAATACGACATAGGTATGAAACCGCGACCGTATCTCGTGTGGGAACTCCTGAAAGAATGGTACCAAATAATAACATTACATCTAATATAGTATACAGAGAAGTTTTGAACAATTAAAATATTTATTCAATCATAATCATTTCATTCACTCATTTGAAACCCGGTAATATAGCCAAATCGGCATGCAAATACATACATACATACATACATACATATAAGCAGTAAAAATATAACCCTCCGTTTGGCAGTCAGGAAATGAATCATTGCACTCAGTACTATACGAGCCACACTCATAATTTCATCACAAGTAAAAATGTTTACCGCCCAACGAAGTGGGCACGGGTCAGATAGTTAGTAATAATGTTAAAAATAATAATAATAATAATAATAATGCTTTATTTAAGAGAAAGTAGTACAAAAATTATGTCCTAAAAACTACCCAACTAGGTTAATGCCCGTTCTAGGGTAGATTCTTTTCTTTTAAATTAAGATGCGCACGTAATTTTATACTGCAATTATAGAACTATGGTATTATTTTACTTGTTTATATCATATTTAACATTATACATATAATATTCTCATTTATATATAAATATATACATTTACCTACTTGTATTATTTACATACATTTGCATTTACGTACATGTATTTATAAGTAATATATAATTGAATAAATTGATAACGTCGTTTTAAACGAGGATATGTGTAATAATTTCAGCTACCTTTTCCCTGCCGGTCTCAAACAGCCACAAAGTAAGTTTTCCCTTTTTCATATGTAAGCTTTTGCATTTTTTTAACTTATCCTGAAAGTAATTGTGGAGTTTAGGAGCTACACAACTAAAGTGCCTTTGCGCAAATTTAGTTTTGGTTTTTTTAATTAGGTGTTTTTCTGACGCGCAACCTCTAGTTAGAATCTTGTGGTCAGTGATGTTGTGTGTGTGCGGATTGTTGAGATAATAAAGTAGGGTTACTTTTGCATAGATCTGTCTAACGTCCAAAAGTCTCAGCTCTTTTAGTAGTTCGTTGGTTGGATATCGATGTGATAATCAATGTATTAGTGATAATCAATGTATTATTAGAGTATTGTTTGTGTGCTAATTATACTAAATATATAAATAAATAAATAAATCAATGAGATATTATTTGTAAAAGAATCCTAATTGATAGTCATTAATTGATAATATGTAATGTCAAATTAAAAATGGTCATTTTATAGAATTATTTTTCTTTTTGATTTATTCCAAATTTGATAAATTAACAAAGCATTTAACCATCAACTCTTATTCTTTAAATGATCATAAATAAAATGCCTAATACTGTTTCCTAAGCAGCGGGGGTGGATATTGACCTGTTGCCATGCCACTCTTGAAATGACCTTGGGCCACTCCACCCCGTATGGCACTACGTACAAAGAACGCCCAGGTCCGCGATAAATTCAAACTGAATTACCGCTGTAATACAACAGGTAAAGGTCGCGTAAGTGACTTTGCACCTGTAACCAGTCGGGAGGACGGAGGTATCCTGAAGGAGATATCCTGCTAAAACTGGTAGTTAGGGGGTGAGGATGCCCCCTGGTTACTTTTCACCGTGCCTCGCCGTAAGGCGTCGATCTCTAACGGGTTGCTGGTGGACTAGACAGTAGATTGTCTTGTCCCCAAGTCTTCTACGCTCATCCCACGGCTGAAAGGACGATCTATATCGTTATTCCAGCCTGGGGTGACGGGTTCGCTCGTTGTAGTCGACACCGCTCTACTATTTATTATTTATTTATTTGTTTATTTATTAGTTTCAAATAGTATTCAAGGGCATTACAGATGAATCCAATTCGCCCTTGAATATTAAGCTGGAGTGTAAGTCTAAAAATAAATGACTACATAACTAAATTAATGCTAACATTGAACAAGAAAAAAAACATAAAAATATAATACTAAATAAAAGACAGATTATGATAAACATGAGATAGCAGGGATGTACAAAAGATATCTATTTCAGTGAGTAAGGAATTAAGAAGAGCTATAACCCTTCCCACTGGCCTGTCTACAAAAATATTCGTACGGTGGTACGGCACATTAAACAATAGATGCGATCTCCTCGCTGTGTAATTTACCGGTACGTACAATTCAAACTTACATACTGCACTGGGCCCATTAGCTGCCAACGATTCCAACACTTCTAAATCGGTTTAAGCATTTAGAAGTTATGTTGGAATAAAGAAACGATATACACACAGACGTGAACCTAAAAAAAAATACGCCTTTTTTTGGCAGTCGTATAATAAGATTTTGTTGTTCTACGTGTAATACATGTATAATTAAAACATAAAATGACATACCTGATTTGATTTGTTATTATTTTGTTTATATATTTATTTAAGAAATAATTACTATAAAACATCGATTAGCTTACAAAAATAACAGGAACCGAATGGCAAAACCTTAACCATTTGCTTATTTGTTTCTGTCACTCAACTGGGACTAGCCCGTTTTAGGGTGGACAGGACTCTAATATTACTTATTTATTTATTTTATTTCTGGAAACATACAGCGCATACAATTGACGTACGTGTGCATAAACACGTACGTCAACGACTGCTTCCTTTCATTGATGTGAGGGCATGTCACGCATTTAGTTTTAATTTTTCAGCTGAATATTATTGATCGCAGCTTCTTTATATCGCACCTTTAGAATATAAAAAAATAAAAAAACGAAATTCGAAATTTTAAATTCTTCCATCTGTCAAGTAGCTCGTCTTGTCCGTTATTTCCCTTGAAATGATAAGTATTCGAGTGATTTTACGTGTAAATAAGGATGATTGCTTAATTTTTGAGATAATTGGATGAAGGGTGAGCGTTACTAGTTGTAAAATGGGCCCAACTAAACCTACTTCTCTTTCCGCAAGTGAGAGACATCTATCATTCCCGTTTGTTACACCAAAGCATTCCCGAATCCCACCAAGGGAGTCCTTCGTCACGATCTAAGTGGCTTTTATAATTATTTACTTTATAATCATCTATTTAATCAATTTTAAAAAGAATATATACACAAAACTATAAAATATTTCAAAATATTGAATTTTTACATATTTTATGTTTCCTTCATTGTAAATAATCGACTTACGTTAAAGGTAAACTTTCCAACTAATAGGAAAGAGCTGACTGCTTCCTTTCATTGATGTGAGGGCATGTCACGCATTTAGTTTTATTTTTTCAGCTGAATATTATTGATCGCAGCTTCTTTATATCGCACCTTTAGAAAATAAAAAAATAAAAAAACGAAATTCGAAATTTTAAATTCTTCCATCTGTCAACTAGCTCGCCTTGTACGTTATTTGTGAGTGTCATAGGCTATATATTAATCCGAAAAATGAAGAATTTTTCGTGGTAGTCGGATTTGCAAAGTAAGTCGGAGAAAAAACGGCCGAACGAAAATGTTTCTAACTAACGCTGCCATAACGATGAGAGATATATGATTAAATTCTAGAGAAAAGTTGTAGAGCTTTATAATGCCTACAAAAAAGTCAACGACAGCATTTGTCTAACTTTTATGTTTGTCACAAAAAGTAGTATTTTATATTAAAAAAAATATTTAAATCGTTAGGTCATGTTTATTGGTCATATTATAAACAATTATGAATTCTTATCAAAATAAGTAAATGTATCGTCTCAAGTGTTTAAAACAAAAGACTTTTCCCTTTTACTGCATATAATTTCCCTTTTACTGCAGAAATGGGTAAAGAGATAAGACACATAAATAAGACACTCATAAGAAGACACTCCAACAAAGTAAAATGGACGAAGGACGTAATGGAATGGTATCCTAGAAATGGGAAAAGACAAAAAGGACGTCAAATTAAAAGATGGGAAGATGACTTACCGAAAGGATGGAGAAGATTGGCTTGGGACAGAGATGAATGGAAGAAAATGGGGGAGGCCTATGTCGAAGGACAACCTGACCAAAACACTGGCTGCTGAAGAATAATATTATGATACCTTATTTAAAAATTAGATTTAAAAAAATATTAAAATATATTGTTTTACCACATAAGGCAAAATTGTATAATACGGTCAGCGAATAAAGGCTTTTATTATTATTATTATTATTATAAGAAGACACTCACAAATAACGGTAATATAGTCAAATTGACATTCAAATACATACATATATGCAGTAAAAATATAACCCTTCTTTTGGCAGTCAGGAAATAAATCATAGCACTCAGTACTAACCGAACCACACTCATAATTTCATCACAAGTAAAAAGTTTAACCGCTCAACGAAGTGGGCACGGGTCAGCTAGTTAAAACATAAAATTACATACCTGATTTGATTTGTTATTATTTTAAGAGAACAAAATAAATGGCTTCTTTTCCCTAAGGAGAATAATATAATATCGATTAGTGCCCTCAAGATATTGTTCCAAAAATAGGCACTGTAATCCTAGCAACCTCCTCCCCACCTTCCTCCGTCGACTGTAGCAACCGTACTCCATTATGAGATGACATTTTATAACGAGTGGAACGACTTTTATAAAATTGTATCAACCCTTAAAATGCTGAGTGGGGTCCTATAGGGACCCCAGAAAGCATTTTTCCTTAATAACTTTTTATGTCATTTTTGTAATCTTAATATATATAAATTACGTGTCACGTTGTTTGTCCGCGATGGACTCCTAAACTACTTAACCGATTTGAATCAAATTTGCACACAATGTGCAGTTTGATCCAACTTGAAAGATAGGATAGCTTACGTCTTAATTTATAGTCGCGATATTATTTTATTGCAATGTCTATTATTTGACATTCGCAATTATCTGTTAGTTCCAAACGATTTTAACAGATGGCGTTATCTATTGAGTAATCCATAGATGGCGCTGCTATGTTAAACCTACAAACGTCATAGTCGGCCAAGCGTTATTCTAAATTCAAAATATTGTGAAGGTAATACAGTGGAATTATTCCTGCTTTTTAATTATTTGTGTTTCATTGTTCAAAACTCTTTAATTAAAATATATACATGTAAGTATTATCACATAGTTATAAAAGTGGAATAACTGCAGTATAGGAACCTCTCTCCAATTTTTTTCATTTTAATGCTAAATCTGGAAGAAAATTGTGTCGGTCGCTATAAATAAGCGAGATATAGGCATTCAAAGTTTAAATTTTAAAAACAGGCCAAAATAATATAATATAAAAATGGATGTTGGTATATCTGTATGCCCGTCTGTCCGAGTTTAATAGACTCCGAAACCGTTTGACCGATCACCATGAAAGTTGGCATATATATGTATTTTTTCATGGTTAAGGTTTTTATATATATCCGCTTTGTTGCAACTTTCAACTAGACGGCGCTGCAGCACACCAACTTCTATACTGCTCAACCGATCGCCAAGAAAATTGGTATACATTGGTATTTGAGAAAAGATATAACACGGGCAACGCCGGGTAATACCACTCGTTTTTCATATTTAATTTGTTTTTCCTTTTTTCATCGTCAAATATTGTGGATGATTGGTCTATTCTAAAAACAGTAACCAATATTTTGTTTTTAGCTATGAACATACTGTGGTCTCCAGAAGACCATACCGTAACTAGTGTGCACTCAATTCTCGCGCAATAAATCTGCAGATAACGCCGACCGAATCCTTTTATTTATCAGGATTTTAGCTACTCAAAATATGAAACTTCGTATATTCATATTTATATTCATTTTATTAGTCAGTCAGATACAGATTAGCAAACATGCATACAGATTAGAAAACAAACGAGAAATGTAAAAGGGGGAAATACAAGACAAAATGCACACTTTAGCCACCAAAGCATTTTAGACTTCACTCGTGTAATATTCCTCCAGTGAGTAAAACGCCTTATCTGTGAGGTACCTCTTGGCGTCTCTTAAACACGCCAAGAGATTGCGCCTGCCTAATGTACTCGCTGAGTTTGTTATAAACATCAAGGCTAGCCTCTGCGACTTGGATAATGCATGACTTACCGAACGTAGCATGCTACGGGATCTTGTTGGATAGTGATGATGCATACCATTCACTTCAAAATCGGATAGATTTCTGCGAACGAACAGCGCTACTTCCATTATATAAATGGACGGCAGCGTCATGATGCAGAGATCTCTAAACAGAGGCCTAGCTGGCGTATCAAGCGCCACACGCGCTATTGTGCGGACTGCACGCTTCTGCATAACGATGTCCCTCTGCCTGTCGGCTGCTCGTCCCCATAATTCCGCGCCGTACGTTAGCAGTGAAGGAACATATGCAAAGTAACACATGCGCAGCGCGGATAAATCGAGAAATGAAGCGATGTGCATAGCACGCTCTTCCCAATTTATCACATAAAGCATCAATATGTAGGTGCCATCGTAACATTATCGACTACGAATCCCAAGAACTTTGTCGAGGATTTGAATTTAAATTTGAAAAGTTATACCACTGATGATGCGGGTACCTAGAGGTCTGGTCTTGGTAATCAGAAGAGCACTCTAGGCGGGTTATAAATTTTGCGTGAGATCCGTGTGAGTTTGCTAGCTTGAAGGACCACCTGGTGTACCTTAGTACCCAGGAGCGGATATTTAAAGTGGAAAGACAGGATGTCGGTACTTACGGTTTTGTTTGTTCCGTCTGTGCTGCTGGACTGCACTGCTTCTGCTTCTCGTTTATCTGTCACTCACTGAGGTTTCACACGAATTGCGATGGGGGCTAATCAACACAAAGGTTTGTGTGATGCGATGCGGCGGTTTGCGACGAGAAAAAACGATAATCTCGTCTGTTGTTGCGGAGCGAATTGATTCGACGACGCGCCTCGCCAAGTCAACAAATATACTGTCCTACCCGTCGTTCCGACGGGGCGATCAGTAGCGCTGGGCGGCTCAGATCGGCGCGGGTCGCGACATGTTTAAATGGGTACCGACAATATTGATTGGAGCGGAAGAATTTAAAAAAGGGATTGGATTAGACAAGTGATTAGGAGGCGGAAAATTACGCTAATTCTCACACAAACCTCACTGGCGTGAACAACCACAAACGCCGCCTAATTGAACACTAGCTGACCCGTGCCCACTTCGTTGGGCGGTAAACATTATTACTTGTGATAAAATTATGAGTGTGGTTAGGTTAGTACTGAGTGCTATGATTTATTTCCTCACTGCCAAAAGAAGGGTTATATTTTTACTGCATATATCTATGTATGTATTTGCATGCCAACTTGGCTATATTACCGGGTTTCAGATGAGTGAATGAAATAATTATGATTGAATAAATTATGTTTATTTTAATTGATCAAAACTTCTCTGTATACTATATTAGATGTAATATACCAAAATATATTGTCTTTCAGGAGTTCCGACCCGAGATCAGGTCGCGGTTCCATACCTATGTATGTCGTATTATCTCTAACCATTTATACAGTTAAAGGGAAATTATATGCAGTAAAAGGGAAAGTCTTTTGTTTTAAACACTTGAGACGATAAATTTACTTATTTTGATATGAATTCATAATTGTTGTTAATATGACCAATAAACATGACCTAACGATTTCAATATTTTTTTAAATATAAAAAACTACTTTTTGTGATTTAAATATAAAAGTTACACATATGCTGTCACTGACTTTTTTGTAGGCATTACCAAGCTCTACAACTTTTCTCTAGAACTCAATCATATATCTCTAATTGTTAAAGCAGCGTTCGTAAGAAATGTTTTTATTCGACCGTTTTTTCTCCGACTTACTTTGCAAATCCGACTATCACGAAAAAGTCTTTTCATTTTTCGAATTAATATATAGCCTATGACATATTCTAGCTGGCTGCAAGGTGGCCTTGGATCAAGGACGGTTCACTTACCGCCATGACAAAGTCCTTGCTGTTATTCGCGAGGTAATTAGCCTCTCAGTGGCTCGTGCCAACAAGGGTTCCACAGTATCCTCCCAACCCCCAATACAGTTTGTGCGGGTTGGCTCTAAAGGCAAAAAACATCTCACTGCAAAACCTTTCTCAATAATCGAGAAAGCTTCAGATTGGATTATGGAGGTCGATTAGGTCTCTAAGCAGTATAAATTCCCTGAAAGTCTCGGATGCACAGCCCTGCGTCCAGATATAACTCTTTACTCTCTATCTCGGAAGATGGCCCTTTTTGTACAATTAACTGTTTATTTCATGGGAATCAAATATCCCTAAAGACCGCGAGTACAAATTAAACAAATACCATGATCTCGCAAATCACCTTCACACGGTGGAAGTTGGCGCTCGTGGCCTGCAAGCTAAATCTTTGTTTCACCTTTTTAAAGATCTTGGTCTCTCCAGGAAAATAATCAACTCCTTTCTAGAAAAATTATCTAAAACCGCTATTTCCGCATCTCAAATTCAATGGCTTCGAAAGGGGAGTGAATGGGTGGTAAGGTGAACGCTCACATGTGGCAAGACATCTGTCCTAAACCTACCACAGCCGGTCGTTAGTCCGGAATCCATCCTTCACCTCCCAGAAGTGTAATAATTATATATGATGGGCCTGATTTCGGTCGGTGAATTCCATGGCAGCTCCGTTTGTATTTTTAACACGCTTTTATTAGGTCGACCTGTATGTAACTATGTAATGGAATCTAAGGTAACTAATTTAACCATCTTCCAAGGATCGTAGCGTCATGAAAATTGGCAGCTGTATGTAGTTCTGATGACAATACAATAATATGGTACTGTCGAACTGATCTGATGATGGAGTCGGAAGATATGAACTGGAACTTCATGATGGAACATCGTATCATAGCTGTGTTTGGAGTTGTTAGAAAAGTCTTGGAATAAACTTTGACCACGATTAGGTTTCAAGGTCTGATGATGAAGCCGGAAGATAGGCACTGGCATTCCATGATGGAATATCGTATCATAACTGTGTGTATGTGAATATCGTACCATAGCGCAAAAGCGTGTTTTTAGTGTTTTTTTAAACTATTAATTTATATTTACTCACAACTAACGTGGCTTTCTATTGGTGAAAGATTTTTCAAAATCGGTTCAGTAGATCCAGAGATTACTCCCTACAACCTCACAAACTTTACCTCTTTATAATATTAGTATAGATAAGGGAAGATTATTTAGCGTTTGAAACTACAAGTGCCATCTACACGTTGCGTTTTGTTGTAAAATCCTAGCTGCCTAAACGTACTATGGCATTGAGGAATCTAACACCCTATATATCAAATGCCTCGACTGACTGTGGATTCTTATACCCCCCCTTTTGTTTACCCCCTTAGTTACCCTCATTTTGTTTACATGCATATGTTTTTCTATTTAGGAAACTATTTTACCTGAAGCCGTCAGGTACTGGGAGAGGACTCTATCAGTTCGACGGACAGCTGACGTCATCAGATTGAATAGGTAGGATTTCCATATTATTTATTTTCTAGGATGTGAACCATTTATTTTTATTCTATTGCGATCGCCGTGACTGCGAACACGCTGGCTGCGATGCCATTTTGACGTGACAACGTCTTATAAATCGATGGGCCTGCTGCACGCACGAAAAAACATGACTCATGCGGCGTTACCTCGCTCTGAGGCTTTCCATTTATTATATTTATTATTCAATATAAATGTTGCCATCTACCGGTTGCGACAAGAATTATTTACTAACCTCAGTCTAAAATAGTACGAATGAAAATCACTAGATTGATTTAAATTCTTGACATAATTTTATATGTATTCTTGATAGACGGAATGTTATTACTGAACGGACAATTTTCTTGTGGGTACAACGAAGTGCAACGAAGTAAGCAACTTTTATTTTTTTTAAATATATCATTCTTCTTCTTCTTCTTCTTCATCAGCGCGTATTCGCCCACCGTTGGGCATACGCCTCTCCAATCACTCTCCACCCGGATCGGTTGTCCGTTTCCCTCATCCAGACTGGTCCAGCTATCTCCTTGATGTCATCTGACCATCGGGCCGGTGGTCTGCCCACACTTCTTCTGCCTAGCCGGGGTCTCCACTCCAAAACGCGCTTGCTCCACCGTTCGTCGTGTTGTCGGGCCACATGGCCGGCCCAAGCCCACTTCAGCTTGGCCACTCTTTGACCCACGTCGACCACCTTCGTGCGCTGTCTGATGAGCTCGTTTCGGACTCGATCGCACAACGATATGCCAAGCATGACTCGCTCCATGTTACGCTGTACCACCTTAAGCTTGTAGATCATCCCAGCAGTCAGTGTCCATGTCTCACAAGCATACGTCATAGCCGGTAACACACACTGATTATACACCTTTGTCTTGAGCGATTGGGGAATTCTGGACTTCAGCACGAAGCTCAGCTTCCCGAAGGCTGCCCATCCCAATTGTTTCCTTCGCTTTATCTCTGCCATCATCGAGTCCCGGCCGAGCTTTATCACCTGTCCTAGGTATGTGTACTCCTGCACCTGCTCCAGCGGTTGTCCATTCAATGAAATGGGATTCGGTGTGAGATCGGCTTTCGCCATAACCTTTGTCTTGTCCATGTTCATCTTAAGACCCGTTCGCAGGGACGCGTGATATAGTTGCTCCAGCATGAGTTGTAGGTCTTCGGCACATTCAGCGATTATAACTATATCATCCGCGTAGCGCAGATGATTGAGATACACGCCGTCAACGTTGATTCCCTTGCCACTCCAGTCCAATGTCTTGAATATATCCTCCATAGCGTTGGTGAACAGCTTAGGGGATATAACGTCACCTTGTCGGACTCCTCTTTGGATTGGTATAGGGTCTGTTAGTTCTTTCAGCTGTGCGGTCATTGTTGCCGCTTTGTACAAGCTCTTCAGGATCTGTATATACCGGTAGTCTATATGACATCGATGTAGCGATTCGGTGACTGCCCAGTGTTCTATGGAGTCGAATGCTTTTTCATAATCGACGAAGGCTAGATAAAGGGGCCTATTGTATTCTTCGGACTTTTGGATAACCTGCCGAAGTGTGAAGATGTGGTCGATCGTTCCAAAACCCTTCCGAAATCCTGCCTGTTCCCTGGGTTGATATTCATCCAGTCTTTGTGTCAAGCGTGTAGTCAGGATTTTGGAGAATACTTTGTACACCTGACTTAAAAGTGAAATAGGACGATAATTTTTCAGAAGGGTCTTATCGCCTTTCTTATGGAAGAGCACAACGATGCTGTTAGTCCAATCCTTGGGTACTTCACCAGTGAACAAGACCTCGTTGAACAGCAGACTTAGCTCCTTTACGATAGCTCTGCCTCCAGCTTTTAGTAATTCCACAGTAATACCGTCCTCACCCGGAGCTTGAACTTCTTAGTGCGCTTCAGTGCTTGCTTCACTTCATACGTACTAATTTCAGGAATATCTTCCGTGTAGTGTCGCTTGATAGGCGCACGCCTGTCGCTTAAATCAAGGGCAGTGGGCTGTTGTGTGGTGGTTGAGTATAGATCACTGTAGAATTTCTCTGTGATTTTCCTGATCTCACAGATGTTATGCGCTATCTAGCGGTTGGTAAAATGTCGATGCGCTATCTAGCGGTTGGTAAAATGTCGCTGATATTGTTTATTGACGACGTATAACCTACCGCTAGATGGCGCAGCGTGCTCAAACGCTTCTCAAACCGTTATTTAACAGTTTGAGATTTCAAACTTTCAAATAAAATAAACGATAAACTTTAAACAATAAACAATTATACAATTATACTGCTATACAATAATACATTTACATGTTGTAGTCAAATCGGTGAGTATAAAAGCATATATTTTTGGGTGTTTGTAATAAACAATATCAGAATCTTAAATGAAACTGCTTCAAATGCAACCATTCCATCAGTATTTTCTTATGACGTTGTCACGTTCAACTATCGTCAGTAAACCGACTTTACAGACAACCGATTTTTTTTGATTGACATTCATCCCGTGCTTAAGAGGTATTTTCGGGCAACGTTGAACTTCTTTACAGTGCGTGTGAGACAGGAGCTAATGGGCCCTTGCTGAGTTGGCCACGAAGACCCATTCTGTTCAGGGTTGGTCACACTCACGGGTCATGGTCCGCGATAGATTCGGTATACACCGTTTCACCGCTTCGTAAGGGAGAGGACCGCGCAAGCGACCTCGAACTCGGAACCAATCGAGAGACCGGAGAAATCTGGTCACAATTGGAAGTAAGGGCGCGAGTGTCTCGAGCCGCCGGGTATTATTCCTGGCTATCTCGCGGTAAGGAGTTGGTCTCTTACGGGTTGTGGCGTAGCTAGACGTCGGATTGTTTTGTCCAAAGTCTTCTACGCTCACTGCAGGTCGATAGAACGACTAATCGTTAAAATGTCCTGTGGTGACGGGCTCGCCCGTTTTAGTTGACAACTCAATATATAGATGTAAAATGGTGGTGCATTTCGTCTTGACTTGACAGTTAGAGAGAAACAGGGGTATTCCATATTAGGGATACTATTCCATATTTGGTTACGTTCCTCTAACCAGTCGTAAGGACGAAGGTATGCTTATGGTTAATTCCAGACGGAGATATCCTGTCAAAACTGGTAGTTAGGGGGTGAGGCTGCCCGCTGTTTGCCTTTCCCAGTGCCTCACCGTAAGGCGTCGGTCTCTAACGGATTGCTGTTGAACTAGACAGTGGATTGTCTTGTCCCCAAGTTTTCTAAGTTCATCCCACGGCTGAAAGAACGATCCATATCGTTATACTAACCTGGGGTGACGGGTTCGCCCGTTGTAGTCGACACCGCCCTATTGTGCGTTCACAATAATTTACCTCCTCGTCACATGGTAGATATACCTACGTAATATGATGAAATTTGCGATCAGCTCATTTAGAAAACAAAAGCAAAAAAGCAGAATAAAATCGAGTATTCAGTATTCAGAATATACAATAAAAGCATTTATTTATTTATTTATTTATTTATAACGTACAAGAACAAAAAAATACAAGGACATGCATACTGTTGTACATGAGGAATAATTAAGAACAAACATTTATAGCGAAAAACATAGCTCTATGCATATAAATATGCTAGCATATCCGAATGAGGCGAAATCGCACAACCAACTAGACCTAGAAGGTCTGTCTCTGGCTGTGCTGTGTTATACCAACTGTATTTTTGTAACTCGCGAACTGACGAAGGTGATCAATTTTAAATATTTCTAAATCTAACAAATGTGTTGTTTACACAAATTAAAGTAAAATTTAAAGTAGAAAAAATAAATATATATATATATATGTATGCAATTAAGGGCTAAAAATAAAGTAAACTACATAATATACAATAAATTTAAGTGGAAAATAAGTAATAATATATACAAATATATGAATAAACACTACATTCTAATATATATGTTTAAGAAAATGATATGTAATATTGCACAATTTTACAAATACATATTTTTTTAAATATTCACCCTACAGTATTAATAAGGTCTTTAGTTTTTGAACGCCCAATATCTAGAAGCCAGTTTTTTACTTTACCATTAAAAGTTACATAATTTTTCACGTTTTTCGTGGTTTCACATAGTGAGTTATAAACTTTCGGGGCGATAAAAAAACATTGTCTTCGGGCAAATGTGCTTTTAACCTTTGGAATTGTGAAAAATTCCTTTCCAGCATTTCTCGTTAAGAGCCGTATCACATATTTTTTCCAGAAAGGCAAGAAAAGTGGATTTTTGGCGTTCTAATTCCAAGAAATAAAGAGATTTCTACAAACTTTAATTACTGAATTACCTGGACCATTTCTTGATGTTGACCATAGCGGCCTTTAATTTTAGATGTAACGAATATTATTTACTTATTCAGCCCATTTTCCGAAAGTCGTTATTCGTAAAACGCTCGGAAGGCAAACTTTGAGCTCCTTAATACAGTAATATCACTACAACGAAAACCGTTTACTATTTTTTTTTATGTCCGTCATGTATTCTTGATGTACACTACGGCTTTATTTTTTCGTTTTTTGACCACATATCCAAGGTATACATTACTTACAATTACACAAAATTAAAAAAAAATCTTCCTGTATCATTCTAATTTTCTCAGAAATAAAATAAGATTCTTATATAATACTTATACTCTATTAAAGTTCACTCTTTTAGCAATACGACATAATATAAATTATTGTCATTAGAAAGGAGAAAACACTGCAAAAAACAATTAGAAATTGTGTATATATTTGCTTGCGCAAGAGAAGAGCGCTCAGTGCCGCGGTTTTTCTCCCAGGGTTGAATAGTTATTTATTTATTTATTTATTTATTTATCCTATCTTTTATAGTTACATCCAAAAAAAATGCGTTCATTTTTTCAACTCATTTTAAAAGAATACCTACGCTATTTTGTAATACGGCTCTTAAGTACATTTGTTGACTTCTTGCTCTGTACTCTTTAGTTTTGTGAAAGCTTACAAGGCACTGCTTAATAAATAGCTGGCAGATATCCAAAACCTTAAACTCCGCAAAGAGCTGGTTTGAACTGTACCGAGGAGGCTATTTGTTTATGACTCTTAGCATGAATTATCAATTAGAGCTAATTATCGCATATTAGAATTCGTCAGTTTCTAGTAATATATTAATATTAGTAGATATTTAACTATTAAAGCATAAATATTAAATCGACAATAGCGTTGACTAAAGTCGGCTTTACACGGCAGACTAATAAAATCAAAAAATGAGCTGAATGTACATGAGTTTACATATAAAATAGATAATTATTATAAGAATATTAATTGTCATCTTAGGCACTTTATACAAAAAATAATCACACAATAGGAATATAAAATCGAAGACTATCGCGGTTGTTTGACATTATAAATAGGATAGAAAACGAATTTACCGCGTGAAATTTGTAGGACCCGACGTTTCGGTGACGTTTCAGCCGCCGTTGTCTAGGGTAGACTGAAGAGCTGTCAGTCCGTCGTTTTGCGGGTAGGCCGCAAACCGCTGCCGCCACTGCGTAGGTTATAACGGTGGTGGGGGGCCGGCCTTAGGAAGAATGGATACGGAAAATATCACGAGACACGCACACGATCTAATACGGACGAAACTCAAAAACCGAGCAGATCAAGAGCATTCTTACCATACGTCAAGGGCGTGAATGATCGAATAAGTAAGATGCTAAACAGATTCGATATAAAAACGATCTTCAAACCGACCCAAAATATAGCTCGATTTTTGAGGCCTGTAAAGGATGTAATACCACTGCAAACCCCGAGTGTGTATAAAGTCGAATGCAGCTGCGGGCTAGCCTACGTTGGACAAACGAAACGGCCCATAGCCACGCGACTGACAGAACACATCAAAGCTGTTAAAAACGTTCAGCGAGAAAAATCGGCGATCTACGAACATATATTGGATAGCGGAAGTAACCACTGGATGCAGTTTCAAAATCCCATTGTTCTATACAAGGAACAATTCTACTTTCCTCGCATGATCCGGGAAGCCATTGAAATAAGAAGAACTCCGAACTTCAATAGAGATGACGGCTACAAACTCTCTTCTACGTGGAACCCTCTTCTTAAAATGTTCCCGCCGCCGAACGCCGAACGCAAAGACGTAAAACAGGATACAGTGAGTGTTGTGTGCAAGACGGATTTTAAAAATTCCCGCGCTCCGAGCCCGGCCCCCCACCACCGTTATAACCTACGCAGTGGCGGCAGCGGTTTGCGGCGGCAGCGGTTTGCGGCCTACCCGCAAAACAACGGACTGACAGCTCTTCAGTCTACCCTAGACAACGGCGGCTGCAACGTCACCGAAACGTCGGGTCCTACAAATTTCACGCGGTAAATTCGTTTTCTATCCTATTTATAATGTCAAACAACCGCGATAGTCTTCGATTTTATAAAACGTATGTATATGATCAGGTATGTTACGTTAAACATTGGAATCTACATAATAAATATTAAATTCATAATATTATTATTAAACAATAAGAACTAAAATGAGGTACCCGAAGGTTACATATTAATGTTATTCCGATTTGAAAGAATTGGCATGCTCAAAAAAATCACCCAGCTTATAGAAAGCATGTGTGGATTGCAGCTTTTGTTTCATAAATCTTTTAAACGCCTTTGTTTCCATCTTTCTTGTGGAGAGTGGTAGCTGGTTAAAGAGCTTATAGCTCAAATATCCAAAGGACTTTTGTGTCTGCGTAAGGCGTACTTTAGGCAGGATAACGTCATCACGTCTGCATGTATTGTGGGAGTGCATATTCCCGTTTACCCCTTGTTCGTTAATATTTGATTTAGCATATAGTAGACATTTTGAAATATTTTCAGACGTAAAAGTCAGTATTTTGTACTTAAGAGTGCGTGTCACGGGATACTCCTGCAATTGCTCTTGTATTATTTTATATTTATTAAAAAACAGTTAAATTGCTGAAGATTACTTAAGGTTACTTAGGATTACTTTGTAAAAAACATATTTATTTTATATGTTGGTTCCTTCTGTTCGATATGGCATTATGGGGGCTTCTTTACCGATGAGGATACCGCAAGCGCTGCAGTAGTGATTTGCGTCCTTTACCTCTTTTAAACAGTACGGCACCCATACAAACGGAATACACCTGTTTCCAAAGAAAAAAAATGCGTTACATTTAAGTTTATATCCGGCTTATAGCCCAGCAAATGGGGAAGTTTAACCTGTCCGACGCCGACAGTGCCTATAAGTATTTTGCCTCGTTTGACAGATCCGCGCGTAACCGTTGCGGCCGGCCTCTATATATATTATATAAATATACGGGGTGTTATTACTGCACGGGCTTTTTAAGCTATTGCATAGCTTTTATCGCGGGCCTAGTAGGCCAGCGCGGCAACCGAATGAAGAAATTTCTTAACGAAAATTAATGATTTTAAACTCATAATTACCTCTAAACGAGTACTGCTTACGATTCGAAAAAAATATATGTTAAACAAGAACATTTTCCTAATATTCTTAGCTTTGAATATTTTAGATTTTGTTTATATTACATAGTGTAATTAATTTGTGAAATTAGGTCTAACCGAACACAAAAACGACTACTACGCAAATACTCTCTGGCGTATTATTATGAAACCTGCACTATGTTAAAGATAATTTAATTATCTATCTTTTTATCTACGATTTTTTTCGATTAATCCGGTTTTTTTGCTTTATCGAATAAAAAATTCGTGCGCGGCGCTCTATCGGAAGACGTTTAAATTATTCCGAATCATTTGCTACCGCAGCCGCAAATGATTCGGAATAATTTCAACGTTCTCCGATAGAGCGCAGTTATCTGATATCAGAAAAAATAAAATAAATAAATAATTATAATTGCATAATTTAAAAATGCTATGCAATAGCTTTACCGCGGCAGTCCCCGAGTGCCACAAGTATTTTTTTTTCTGTGGGTGAATCAGTACAACGAAATAAGCAACTTTTAATTTAAAAAAAATTAAAAAAAACTGAATAATAAAAAAAAATGTTTTTTTTTAATTTGTTTTTTGTATATTTTATAATTAATTATTATGAAAAGCTGTGATCACGATGCGCTATCTAGCGGTTGGTAAAATGCCGCTGATATTGTTTATTTACGACTTATTACGTACCGCTAGATGGCGCAGCGCGCTCAAACACTTCTCAAACTTTTATTTAACAGTCAACTTCTTCAAAAATTTCACAAATATTATACCGATTGAAATGATAATTATATTTGTAATTTTAGTTTTTTAATATATGATTTAGCTTCAATTTTATTATTTAACACTTTACTGACTGCTTTAGATATTACTATAAACAACTTTTATAAATAGGATAGAAAACGAATTTACCGCGTGAAATTTGTAGGACCCGACGTTTCGGTGACGTTTCAGCCGCCGTTGTCTAGGGTAGACTGAAGAGCTGTCAGTCCGTTGTTTTGCGGGTAGGCCGCAAACCGCTGCCGCCACTGCGTAGGTTATAACGGTGGTGGGGGGCCGGGCTCGGAGCGCGGGAATTTTGAAAATCCGTCTTGCACACAACACTCACTGTATCCTGTTTTACGTCTTTGCGTTCGGCGTTCGGCGGCGGGAACATTTTAAGAAGAGGGTTCCACGTAGAAGAGAGTTTGTAGCCGTCATCTCTATTGAAGTTCGGAGTTCTTCTTATTTCAATGGCTTCCCGGATCATGCGAGGAAAGTAGAATTGTTCCTTGGATAGAACAATGGGATTTTGAAACTGCATCCAGTGGTTACTTCCGCTATCCAATATATGTTCGCAGATCGCCGATTTTTCTCGCTGAACGTTTTTAACAGCTTTGATGTGTTCTGTCAGTCGCGTGGCTATGGGCCGTTTCGTTTGTCCAACTGGCCTACCCGCAAAACAACGGACTGACAGCTCTTCAGTCTACCCTAGACAACGGCGGCTGCAACGTCACCGAAACGTCGGGTCCTACAAATTTCACGCGGTAAATTCGTTTTCTATCCTATTTATAATGTCAAACAACCGCGATAGTCTTCGATTTCAAACAACTTTTAGTACTCATCTATTCGAATTATTGACTATTTCAATTATTAGACTTCAATTTTGATTATTTATTTTTTTATTGACTATTTTAGTTATTATGATGTAGGTACCCGTTCAAATTATTGACTATTTAAATTCAGATGGCCTTCTTTTGTTTTGAAATAAGATATTACTTTTAGTAGATCCCAAAGTCTCTTATATACTATTTTTTTTTTCAATTTAATAGCTAAGTTTTTGACAACCTGTGCCTGTTAAGGCAACATGATACCTGGGAACGACCATATCTGAGGAATTTTAGTTTTATGAGTTTTTTGAAAAATATAAGAATTAATTCAAAAAGAGTTTCTAAGTGAATCCCTCGATAAGGAACCAATTAAAAATTTGGACACAAAAAAGTTGCTCATTGCCTTGGACATTAAGGCTTTAAACTGACTTCGAAAATTATCAGGCGCGTTTACTCCTACAATGAAAGGACAGGAGGACATAAAATTTAAAAAAAACATCAAGGAGATGCTGATAGGCCACGGTTTCTATAATCTGGCTGAATTTGAGGGCCTTGATTTTTCAAATATTGTGCTCATTTAAATTACTTAAAAAGTAGAGCCTTATTGTCTGATTATTTTATATGCTCTTATATCTGTACTTTTAGTTTAAAATGCATAACGTAGATTTAATTTGATTATTTAACATTTTACTGACAATTTTAATATTGCGATGAATAATTTTACTACGTATCTTTTCGAATTACTAACTACTTCAAATATTAGGCTTCTATTTTCATTATTTATATTTATAGTTTGACAATCTAGTAGTTAATTCTTGACTACCTATGTATTTATAAATAGGATAGAAAACGAATTTACCGCGTGAAATTTGTAGAACCCGACGTTTCGGTGACGTTGCAGCCGCCGTTACGGCGGCTGCAACGTCACCGAAACGTCGGGTCCTACAAATTTCACGCGGTAAATTCGTTTTCTATCCTATTTATAATGTCAAACAACCGCGATAGTCTTCGATTTCATACCTATGTATGTTCAGTAAAGAGTAGTAACGAGACTTACTACCTAACCCAATTATTTTGAGACGTCCAAGAGCGGTCTTTAGCCGTCAATTGGACACGACGAAAATGTGATGTAAGCGGTGAATGTATTTTATTATAATTTCATTATATTGACTGGTTAATTTTCTCTTATACCGCCACTGCGTAAAGATAGTTATTCTGTGCTAGCGCTGCGATTGACCGTTTAGTATGCGTCTGGTTCCTAGCGCTAGCGGACGTGGAATCTGCGCTTGACGCTTCGTCAACGCCGGATTTTTATTGGTCGAACCCTACAAAATTGGCACCGCCTATTTTTTCGGGTTTCCGCCCATTTCGGAGATTGTTCTGAGGTCTCATGTCGCCTTGTACAGATTACAGTAGTAATGAGACTTACTACCTAACACAAATATTTTGACACGTTCAAGAGCGGTTTTTAGCCATCAATCGGATACGACGTAAATGTAAATGTAATGTTATATCGCGACACGTCATGTAATGAATGTAATGTAATGTTTGTTTGTTTATACTATTTATTGTGAAATTTCACAATGTATATTACATTACATTTTCGTCGTGTCCAATTGACGGCTAAAGACCGCTCTTGGACGTGTCAAAATAATTGGGTTATGTCTTAGAGTATTAAATATATACTCTAAGGGTTATGTAGTAAGTTTCGTTACTACTCTTTACTGAACATACATAGGTAGTCAAGAATTAACTACTAGATTGTCAAACTATAAATATAAATAATCAAAATAGAAGCTTAATATTTGAAGTAGTTAGTAATTCGAAAAGATACGTAGTAAAATTATTTATCGTAATATTCAAATTGTCAGTAAAATGTTAAATAATCAAATTAAATCTACGTTATGCATTTTAAACTAAAAGTACAGATATAAGACCATATAAAATAATCAGACAATAAGGCTCTACTTTTTTAAGTAATTTAAATGGGCACAATATTTGAAAAATCATGGCCCTATACTTACATAATACTCATGAATAATATAGCTGCCGTCATGTGAGTCCTAAATCCGGCTTCTCTCTTGAGAATAGTGCGAGCAGTTACTCCGCAACTGGGACACTCCATGATCCTCGGAATTGGCTCGTATATCATGGAACTCCCAACTGGAAGCTGGATTTCTGAAGATACATCTGAAAATTGACAAAAAAGTAGATAATAATTAGACATTTTTTACTCTTTGGCTGTGTGGACAAGCAAAATTCTACGAATTTGCAAAATTTAATGTAGAGAGATTTGAAAATGGCCGAAATAATCAACGGTGATTATCAGCGAAGTCTCCTCACCAACTAGAGCTTCCGACTACAACGGGCGACCCCGTCACCTCAGGAAGTTTTAATTATGCTAGATCGATCTGTCTCCGTGAGGTGAGCGTAGAACACTTTGGATAAAACAGTGCACAAACTGCGGGCCGACACTCGCGTGCGTACTTCTAGTTGTAACCAGATTACTCCGGTCTCCTGACTGGTTACAGGTTCGAGGTCGCTTGCGCGATCATCTCCCTTACGTAGCAATGCAACGGTATCTACCGAATCTATCGCGGACCACGGCATCCTTTGCCCGGCTGTTCACCCGGTATCATGTACCTAGCTGATTGGTCGTTTCAAGAGCAGTTGCCGTAAGATGAACTACTACGCTCGCTCTATAGGAGACAACTAAAGCTGTCAACTACAACGGGCGAACCCGTCACCTCTGGAAGTTTTAACGAAATGATCGTTCTATCTCCCGTGAAGTGAGCGCAGAAGACAGAAGGACAAAACAGTCTACCGTCAAGCTCCGCCACATGCCCGTAAGAGGACAATGCCTTATCAGCGAGATAACAAGGTGTGTTAACCAGCGGCCTTACACTCACGCCCTTACTTCCAGTTGCGACCAGATTACTCCGGTCTCTCGAAATGGTTACGAGACGAGTCTCTATAGGAGGCAGTACAGTTTCCAGACTCCCCAGGCTGTCGGTCAGAATGAAAATCTATTGGCTGACGCTGCACGGTGCGCAAACCGTCTAGGAGCGCCTGTAGGATGACTCTGGCCTGTAGGATGAAAACTGGCCCGAAGGCCGCACTTCTACGTGGAGGTCGTCGGATGGGTGTTGACCGTAAGTATGACCGACCCTGAACAGAATGGGTCTTTGTGGCCAAAAATATCGTAACGTTACTTGAACGCCCCCTTAGTAACTCTGCCCGAATTATTTTTAAACTTTCTAATAGCCTCTTGAAGTAATATGGCGTAGAGTATTTAATATCTAGCCTTGCTGAATTTAATTTTGCACATGGTAAAACAAAATTTAATTTATTTTTTGTATTTTTTGTGTATCTATTCGAACTTTCTGTAATTAGTGCTTTTATCCTTATAAAACTCATTCAATATCAATTAGCTTGCGCCGCACGGTGCGCAGACCGTCCAGGAGCGCCAGAGGTTTGATTCCCAGGGGAAACTAACCAAGGCCAGAGTCCTACCCAGGTTCGCACCCCGTGCGTGGAGGCCGTCGGATGGGTGTTGACCCGTGAGTGTTACCGACCCTGAACACATGGGTCTTCGTGGCCAACCCATCATGGGCCCATTAGCTCCCGCTGACTAACAACTTGCGGTGTCAACTACAACGGGCGAGTCCGTCACCACAGGACGTTTTAACGATTTTCTCGTTCTGTCGCCCTGCAGTGAACGTAGAAGACTTTGGACATAACACATCCAACGTCCAGCTACGTCACAACCCGCAAGAAGCCAACGCCTTACCGCGAGATAGCCAGAGTTACCTGGCGGGCCGACTCTCGCGCCCTTGCTTCCAATTATGACCAGATTTCTCCGGTCTCTCGATTGGTTCCGAGTTCGAGGTCGCTTGCGCGGTCCTCTCCCTTACGAAGCGGTGAAACGGTGTACACCGAATCTGTCGCGGACCAAGGCGTCCTTTGCCCGACTCTGAACCGGGATCGGATGGCCAATGGTCATTTCAAGAGCAGTCGCCGTAAGGTAGGCAACCACCCCCGCTCTATAGGAAACAATACAGTTCCCAGACTCCCCCGACTGTTAGTCGGAGAGCACAATCGATTGGCTTGCGCCGCTCGGTGCGCAGACCGTCCAGGAGCGCCAGAGGTTTGATTCCCAGGGGAGACTGGTTGACCCAGTGTCCTACCCAGGCTCGCACCCCATGCGTGGAGGCCATCGGATGGGTGTTGACCCGTGAGTGTGACCGACCCTGAACACATGGGTCATCGTGGCCACCTCATCATGGGCCCATGGGCCATGGGCAAACATGCAAAGAATAAAAGGTACTTCCGTGTGAAAGCACAATTCATGCAAAATTTATTAAGAAAAAAAAATACGTGTGGCACTCGGGGACTGCCGCGGTAAACCTATTGCATAGCATTTTTAACAACTTATGCAATTATAATTATTTATTTATTTTATTTTTTCTGATATCAGATAACTGCGCTCTATCGGAAAACGTTGAAATTATTCCGAATCATTTGCGGCTGCGGAAGCAAATGATTCGGAATAATTTAAACGTCTTCCGAAAGAGCGCCGCGCACGATTTTTTTATTCGATAAAGCAAAAAAACAGATTATTCGAAAAAAATCGTAGATAAAAAGTTATTAATAATACGCCAGATAGTATTTGCGTAGTAGTCGTTTTTGTGTTCGGTTAGACCTAATTTCACAAAATAATTACACTATGTAATATAAACAAAATCTAAAAAATTCAAAGCTAGGAATATTAGGAAAATGTTCTTGTTTAACATATATTTTTTTCGAATCGTAAGCAGTACCCGTTTAGACGTAATTATCAGTTTAAAATCATTAATTTTTGTTAAGAAATTTCTTCATTCGGTCGCCGCGCTGGCCTACTAGGCCCGCGATAAAAGCTATGCAATAGCTTAAAATTACTTATTAAAACAAAATTAATTAGTTAAGTACATAACTAATAAATTGGTTTGCCCCCAAGTCTCCTTGACACATTTGAGAGTCTCGTTTGCAACTCGACACGAAACTAGACTCATATCGGTCTTTTATCGAATTTTTAGAGGATACTACGTTTTTTTGCCTATTACTAAGCCAGACTACCATGTCGTTAGTTTTGAGTCCTTCATTAACAGATATTGCTGTAATAAAATGACGTCTTTGGTCGTCACTAACTCGCTGTGTGTAAGCGTTGATATGTTTCAATTAACCCCAATTAACCGATGGTCGAATGTTGTTATTTGAACTACACTGAACTGTATACGTACACTTATGCTCATGATAAAGTAGTAAGGTTTAACTTCGGATGATTAACGAGCAATAATATAGTACAAACTTCCCAAAGGCCTAAGGCCAAATACTCCCTCGGTTGTCAGCCGGAGTGCACAGTCGATTGGCTAACGCCGCACGGTGCGCGAACCGTCCGGGAGCGCCCGAAGAGCGATTTCCATAAAACTGGCCCGTAGGCACAGAGTCCTACCCGGGCTCCCACTTCAGCGAGGAGGCTACCGGATGGGTGCTGATCTGTGAGTTGGTCCGACCCTAACACATGGGTTTTAATGGCCCAACTGCACTGGGCCTATTATCTCCTAAATTGATTGTTGTATAGTTGGGAAATTTAACGAATTGCTGGCGGCCCCCAAGTAATATGCGAATTTTTTTAACAGTTCACTTGAGAATCTATTAGGGGAGAGGGTGGTACATTCGGCTACTTATGCAAATAATGCACGTAATTTTCAAAATCAGCCACCAATTTAAAAACTGGTATATGCAAAAGTTAATCT
The DNA here is from genome assembly GCA_944548615.1 of Micropterix aruncella. NCBI lineage: Eukaryota > Metazoa > Arthropoda > Insecta > Lepidoptera > Micropterigidae > Micropterix > Micropterix aruncella. The sequence goes on from OX155979.1 coordinate 14,608,681, forward strand.
GCACTTTTATCTATGTTTTCCGCAAGTAACAACTCTCTTACGTTAACACTTTTTTTCGAATTTAATTTTTAAAAAAAGCTTGCAAATGGGCGATTGTACCCCACCAGTGGGGTAGTTTTGGCTATAGGGTGGGGTACATTCATCTAGTTATAATAAGTAACATACAAAGGTAAATCAAATGTTTTTATTGAACAAAAGTGAACTCATGAAAATACAAAATACAAGAAACGATAAAAAAACAAAGAAAAAGTATTGAGAAAAAAGTATAGCAGAAAAAATCTTAGATCTAACGGACATTAAGTCCTTCAAAATTGTAATTAAAAATGTACAGGGAAGATGTCCTGGCTGTTGACAGTTTGCTTGCTTGTGACAAAACTGCAATGATATCTGTTTTCTTCACAATGCTGATGTCTTCTACCTGAGGATGCATAAATGTGTTAGATTTGTTTTTTCGCCTCAAGAAGTTTATTTCATATTCTTGGCAACCTGTGTTTTTCAAAATGTGCCCTATATAATAGCAAATGGTTGCCTTAGTGGCGAACTTGACCATTACACAATCACCAACACAAAAATCATTGCAATTAGGCAAGTTGGTAGGCAAAGGTAATTCATCCGAGCTGGACAAAAACTCTTCACCATCAGAGGTGTCGACAAGTTTCATTGACCTGTCTGAATCACTTGAGCTTTCATTCAAGATTTTCTTTGGAACCGGTTTAATTGGGAACAGCTTTTTTATTGTTCCTTTATTTCTTTTTAGTTCTTCTTTTCTCCTTTTCTCTATTTCAATATTTTCCTTCATCTTCATTACCGGGGTATCTGTGTATACATAAGATTTTGATGGAATTTTTCTGTTCCTCTTCTTTTTTCCAGCTCCTTTTGGGTACGGTCTCAATTCTTCTAGTGATCTTGAAACTTTGATCTTAAGTTTGGTCCTTTGAGAAACAGAAGGGGTTTCAATTACAATGGGCTCCTTATCTTTTGAAAATGAAAGGGCTATCTCTGTCTGGGGTTCTGCTGCTTCCACACTGGTATTAACATCATCATGATCATAGCTAGTAGTTGGAGGTGGGGTGGTTTGGTTTGTTTCTTCTATGCTGTCCTGTCTGGAAGTTGAAGGAATAGCAACAGGTTCCACTTCAGTAGTTAAACTGTTGTCTTCAACGTTGGAATTGTCAGTGACTGTGCTGGGCATGAAATCATTGTCGTCAAATGCCAGCCTATTAAGGGGCCAAATGCCTGGTGTTTCAAAACCACTTATTATGTTTTTTTTGCTGAATGCATTATCAAAGGCTCTACTGGCAAGTTGAGCTATTTGCCTAATGGTTATCATTTTGGCAGGCTGTGTGAGCATGTAATCATTGAAAGCGACATTTAGGCAAGCTTTAAAAGGCCCGTACACTGCAATGTCTAGGGGTTGAAGACGATGTGTGGTATGTGGGGGGAAGGATAACAGCACTATACCATTGCTTCTGCAATACTGGATTGCTCCAAATGATGTGTGTGATTCGTGATTGTCGATCAACAACAATATTTTCTTCTCAGTTGAACAATTGGTGTGTTCAACTATGTGTTTGAGAACTGATATAAATAACTCCGATGTCATCCAACCCGATTTGTTTCCTAATGCGATACTGGAAATAGGAGCACCATCCAAAAAGTCATTCACATTTCTAATGCGAGGATAAACAAAAACAGGTGGAATTGTTCCCCCAATGGCGCTGATTATACCAACAAAGGTGACTAATTCTCCACGTTCAGCTGAAGCTACCTGCCCAACTTGTTTTTTCCCACGTGTGGAGACAACTTTTACTGGTTTCATTACTGTTTGTATCCCAGTCTCGTCCAAGTTATATATTTGCTCTGGTTTGAATTTATGCTTTTCCAAGACTTTGACGTAGTTGGAAAAAAATTCCTCCAATCTGTCTTTATTGAATGCCATGGCTCTATTCAGGCTGGTACTCTCAGGTTTTCTTAGAGACAATTGTTGATTTCTTAACATGAAGCCTTTCAGCCATTCAATTCCTGCAATTTAAATCCATATGGTAATTAGGTATCATTATCGATAAAAACAAAAATATAATAACTTACCTGCCAACTGACTTGCTCTCCAATTGGTTGGTGTTACGCAATCTGGTAATATTTGTGCAAATTCATAGGCCAATTTTCGCACTTGTTGATATGACAACCCGTAATTCAGATTGGATGATTTCTTGATATATTCCACAAGTTCCCTTTCTTGAGAAATTGTAAAAACTTGTTTAACAGTGTATTTACTCCTATATTTTTTCTCTTCATCACTGCTTTCATTCCCAGAATCTCTGTCAATAGTAGATAAGACTTCATCTATTGTTTTTTTCTTTAGCAAGGTCTTTATTCTCGACTGCAATGTAGATCTTTTAACTCCATACCGCCTTGCAGCTTCATGAACACTGACAACTTTTCGTAAAGAATTACGAATCGCTTCTTTCATATTATTCTCATTGATGTCCCTGCGGTTGGTTTTGCATACATATGTACGTGGCATCTGAACAAATAAAATAATACGTTACCATAGAAATAAAATTTTTCTTTTATTCCATTGATGGGGTACCTTCGTCCGCTGGATGAAAGTACCCCAGCCGCTTATGCCGAATCTTCCCCGCATGAGATTCCAACAGATTTAAATAAAAAAGTAAAACATGGTCAGCATTTTAGGTTAGCTTTCATATTGACATCATTTATGAATTAGTGCTGCATGCTGTGCATTTTTATCATACTTAATATGCTTCACAAAATTACAAATTATGAACTTCTACGACAGACAAAAAACTTACCTTTTATAGCAGAAACTTTTAATCATTTATTGATAAATAAACCCGCTACTGCGACCGCTTGTGACAGTTCCCACCATCAGGAATGATGCATTACCAACATAACTACGCAAAAATTTGGCGGTATATACAAACTAGGGCTGTGTAGGATACGAAAGATGAATCTACCCCATGGCCGAATCTACCACCCCTTCCCCTACTCTTAACAGTTTACTTTTTTGGACAATAACTCAAATTTAGGAATAATTCAGAACCGTCGACCAACAAGACAAGTTTTCGAAAATAGCTTAATAATACCCAGAATGAAAACATCATTTGGACAGAGACATTACTCTTTCATTGCGCCGAGATTTTATTTCCGAGATTATCATTCGCTTTTTGAATTGCCTCCCACTATAAAAGTAATTTTAAAGACGTATTCACGTCAAAAGGAAAATTATTATGTACTTATAAAAAAAAGACATGTTTTTTTCCATACATGTTTATGTATGACATGTTTTTACAACTCAACGGCTTGATCGTGTCTGTGATGTTGATTTTTTTATAAATAACTAGCTGACCCGTGCCCACTTCGTTGGGCGGTAAAACTTTTTACTTGTGATGAAATTATGAGTGTGGTTTGGTTAATACTGAGTGCTATGATTTATATCCTGACTGCCAAAAGAAGGGTTATATTTTTACTGCATATGTATGTATGTATTTGCATTCCAATTTACCGTTTACTGTATTACCGACTATATTACCGTTATTTGTGAGTGTCCTATTTGTGAGCGTATTATCTCTTTAACTATTTATGCAGTAAAAGGGAAATTATATGCAGTAAAAGGGAAAAGTTTTTTGTTTTAAACACTTGAGACGATAAATTTACTTATTTTGATAAGAATTCATAATTGTTGATAATATGACCAATAAACATGACCTAAGGATTAAAATTATTTTTAAAATATAAAATACTACTTTTTGTGACTTAAATATAAAAGGTAGACATATGCTGTCGCTGACTTTTTTGTAGGCATTATCAAGCTCTATAACTTTTCTGCTCATCGTTAAGGCAGCGTTAGTCAGAAACGTTTTCGTTCGACCGCTTATTCTCCGACTTACTTTGCAAATCCGACTACCACGAAAAAGTCTTTTCATTTTTCCGATTAATATATAGCCTATCACACTCACAAATAGCGTGGCTTCTTATTGATAAAAGAATCGTCAAAATCGGTTCAGTAGATCCAGAGATTACTTCCTACAACGTCACAAACTTTACCTCTTTATAATATTAGTATAGATTAAATAAATTTAAGGCGACATGATACCTGGGAACGACGATATCTGAACAGTTTTTTTTAAATGTAGGCATCAATTTAAAAATGTTTCTTAGTGAATCCCTCGATAAGGAACCAATTTACAATATGCTCAAAAAAGTTGCTCATTGCCTTGGACTTTCAGGGGCGATTACTCCTACAATGTAAGCGGTGAGTGTGTTTTATTATAATTTCATTATATTGACTGCTTAATTCTCTAGGGCAGCACTTAGCCACATTTTTTGTGTAGGCCCTAAATTAATAACAATTAATTAAAACGTGAGAGCGCTCTGAGGATTACGCTAAATATGCTTTGCCATTAACACCCTTATACCACCACTGCGTAAAGATAGTTATTCTGTGCTAGCGCTGCGATAGAACGTTTTAGTATGCGCCTGGTCGCCGGCGCGAGCGGACGTGGAATATCCGCTTGACGCTTCGTCGACGCTGATTTTTAACACGCTTTTATTAGGTCGACCTGTATGTAACTAACTATGTAATAGAATCTAAGGTAACTAATTTAACCATCTTCCAAGAATCGTAGCGTCATGAAAATTGGCAGCTGTATGTAGTTCTGATGACAATACAATAATATGGTACTGTCGAACTGATCTGATGATGGAGTCGGAAAATATGAACTGGAACTTCATGATGGAGCATCGTATCATCGTAGCTGTGTTTTGACTTGTTAGAAAAGTCTCGGAATGAACTTTGACCACGATTAGGTTTCAAGGTCTGATGATGAAGCCGGAAGATAGGCACTGGCATTCCATGATGGAATATCGTATCATAGCCGTGTGTAAAGCGTGTTTTTTTTAAACTATTAATTTATTTATTGGTCAAACCCTACTAAATTGACCTCGCCTATTGTTTCACATGTCCGTCCATTTCGGATATTTTTCTTAGGTCTCATATCGCCTTAATATCTTCAAATTGTTATATATTAAGTAACAACCTCAATAAACTGATTTGCGGCGACGTTGATATCGATCTATTTAGCACTAGTGTTGTATCAGCGAGACGTATCCTCAGCAACAATTTCTTTTAGTACCTACTCTTCTGCCTTTCTTTATTGTTATTATTTTTTTGTATTCGATTTCTCGATATTGTTTTTTTGCCTTCTTGTCCCTTTTGTTTAATTTTTATTTGCGTTTTGTAAATTTATAGTACCGGACCCTGCCAAGCGTTTTTGCTGGCAATTCCATATTCTCTAAACTGTTTCTATATGTGAGAACCTGTTATTGGCTATCATTTATTATTTAAGTTGTTATTTAATATTTTATATGGCTGTTGGTTTTCCTTAAAAAATAAATAAATAAAATAAATAAATAAATAAATAAATATTTATTGATAGTCGACTGGTATATACCTACTAAGAGAGCGATCCTGGAAGTAGCCACAAAGGAACCGGCAAAAGGTGTCAAATATAGCCTAAAAATAGGAACGCCCCAGGCGAAACAAAGGAGCAAACCTTTGTTCGCAAACAATTCTATATTTGGAAGAAAAGGCCGCCATGAAAGACTGGCGAAAAGACGTCACTGTCGCTAAAAAACAAGTCGTGAATTTCACGGATTTCTTATACGCATTTAAAAATAATACAAAGGCAATATTATTTCATTGGTCCGTTTGATATGCTTAATTTATTTTATATACAACTGAATATCAAATTAACTGTAACTGAGTATCAAATTGTAGTTTTAATGCCTACTTACATTGACAGTTACTCACTTCAAACTCAAAACAAGTAAATTTATTTATTTATTTTATTAACTAAATGTATACAGCATATTCTTTATATAAAAAATAAATTAACATTAATATAGCCATTAATACATTTTAAATTAGCAAAAAATATAAAGTACCCATTTAAAAGATAATAATTTTATTACCTTCTTTTTAAGAAAACTGGAAAAAGAAGCATTTCTAAATATAAATGTATAAGTACAATAGGGGAATGGAAATGGAAGGGAGGGATTGTTATAACACTATGTGTAATATACGTTCATAAATGGCCATACATACGTATACTATTGACCTCTATATACATATAGACATAAGTAAATTATAGACATAAGTAATTAGTAATATACATATAGACATAAGTAATAAGTAAATTTAAATTAACTATCGTTCCTGAGCTTTTCTTTATGTTATATTGTTATGGTTAATATAAATATATTGTTATGGTTTTTTTTTTAAGAAATATTTGTGATTTATGTATTTATCCGTATTATTTATTATTATTTTTATTATTATTTATTCCGTAGCCGGCGATTAAGGAGGGGGTCGCCCTCGCAGCCCGATACGCTGCTGTCGGTGCCGCATCTCGTACTCCATTGACGATTCGCTTCCATTCTTGACGATTTTTTGCCACGTTTCGAGCATCCCTAGCGGATAATCGTTGATTTTTAAGGTCGTCTTTGATGTTATTTAGCCAGGTTTTCTTCGTTGCCGATCGCTGAATTCTCCATTCTGTCGGACGGTCTCGCCAAAGAAGTTTACGTGGCGAGCGATTATCGTTCATTCGGCAAACATGGCCGAACCATCGTAGTCGACGTTTTTGTACTTCTTCTTCGATCGTTGTTACTAGATCGCATCTTTCTCTAATGGTCTCGTTTCGAATTCGGTCGCGGAGTGAGACACCGAGAGTCTGCCTCGAACATCGCATTTGGAAGACTTCGAACTTTTTGAGGTCCGATTGTAGTAACGTCCACGTTTCCGATCCATAAAGAAGAATGGGAAGAACCAACGTTCGGTATAGTCGTACTTTGGTTTTGATGGTAATATTCGTTCGCTTCCATATGCACCACTTGAGCGAGGCGAATGTTGCTGTTGCCTGACCGATCCGGCTATGGACATCGGCCGTCGATGCCACTTTCTTTTCCGTAACCAACGATCCTAAATACTTGAATTGTGGAACCTGTTCGATTTGGGTTCCATCGAGGTAAACGCTGGCCTTCGAACCGTCCGAAGTGAGCACTTTGGTCTTATCCGCATTGATTTTCAATCCATATGATTGAGCAATTCCGAATATGTCGTATAAAATGTCCGTTGCTTATTTATCTGAACTCTGATCTTCAGGCCATTTGTGAATGGTGTGCGCTGATGGGTCTACTAATCAACCCTTTGAAATCCCAGGCTATACTCATTAGAGGTCGTAAATTGCTCTCCAAAGTAAATGTAAAATCCCTTCCGCTTTTAAAACTGAACGATATCACCATACCATTGTCGCAAAAATTGAAAGATCTTGGTCTAATTATCGATGAACATTTCTCCTGGCAACCACACGTGGACGAGGTAAGTCGTAAAATATTTGCTAGTTTTCACCCTCTGCAAACGCTCAGAAGATTTCTTCCAATGGACACAAAAAAAATCACTCGCACAGTCTCTCCTCTTACCTTTCCTTGACTATGCAGATGTGGCTTATCTCGATCTATCAGAGGAGCTGCTCAACAAACTTGAACGTTTGCAAAATGTATGCATACGATTCATATTCGGTCTACGTAAGTATGATCACGTGTCCGAATATAGGGCACAGTTAATTAAAGTGGTTTCCAGTACGCCAAAGAAGAAATGTTCATATACTTGCTCTCCTATATCGTGTACTCTCCTAATTAACACCATCCTATCTCCACGAGCTTTTTGAACCACTAAGTTCCCACGGTCTCGTACTTCGGTCAGCCTCTGACAGTTTACTAAAAATTCCGAGTCATAATAGTGATTTCTATTCCTATTCTTTCTGTGTCCATGGTGCAAGACTCTGGAACGATCTCCCAGCAAACATACGAAACTCGCCTTCTTTACCATCGTTCAAGACTCACCTTAAGGATTACTACCTTTCTAAGAAGTAACCAGTTCTTCCCTTTCTCTCCTGTTCCTCTCCCAATTTCCTCTCCTCGGGCATTATTAGTTTTAAATTCTTCCACTTGTCTGTATGTTATGCAGACGGTCTGTATATTATGTAATAATCTTTATTTTACGTAATAATCTTTATTTGTACGAGAGCAGACTGGACCACTTCGGTATTCAAGCTCTAGAAGACCGACGCACTGTGGCTGATATGGTACTGTTACACAAAGTTATCCACAATACCATAGATAGTCCATACCTTGTTGAAAACTTACGTTTTTTCGTTCCTCCGCGATTAATTCGTAATTCACGCACTTTTGAGGTCTCTCGTGCCAATACCAACTACGGGAAAAATTCCATCGCTTATAGGATAATGTGCACGTACGACTCTCGTTTCTCCACCATCGACATTTTCAACCTCAACCAACCGACGTTCGTTAAAGAATTATTTAAATCAATTGCACCTAACGAGCTTGTTAACATCTATCTTTCTTAGTTATATAATTTTCATGCAACATATCAGTAGCTACTACAAATATTTATAAATATTTATTATATATCTAAAAATATCTATAAACATCAATAAATGTCTGTATCTATATACCCACTATAAGACCTATTTATATCTTTATTTATATCTATATACATATACACATACCATCGTCTAACTCCTTCTTCCTAATCACTTCCAATTCCCTACCTCTCCCATCGGTTTTCTATTTTAATTTTCTATTTAACATGTACTTAGTTTATTTTACAATTAATTTTTAAGTTTAATATGCCGAAATCCAAATGTGTAATATGCGGAAATCTGTTAATTTCATAGGAAACGATTATCGGCGTAATGTTTTTCTCTCTTTCTACATTATGTTTATGCACACGTTTCAATTGTATGCGCTGTATGTTTCCAGAAATAAAATAAAATAAAAATTTTCACAATGCGCGCATGTACCACTGAGTTTAGGTTAGTTGTAAGATATTGCCATGTGGCAATAAGCTCGCCTTTATGTATAACAATTAGGTGCAAAAAAAGAGTTTATTATCATTATTATTATTATTATTAAATTTCCGGAATGTACTCAATCAGACCTTTCACTTGACACTAAACACGATATATTTATGTTAATTTATTGCCATTTGGGCATTAAGACAGTTAATATTTGGACAGTTGAGGTAGAAGTTGTGCGAGGAACCATACGATCGTCCATTATTATAACGCTTTTATTAGCAAGACCTGTATGTATGTTTGTATGTATGTATGTATGCATTCTGACTAACAACTAGAGTTGTTAACTACAACGGCGAACCCGTCACCTCAGGAAGTTTTAACGATTAGTCGTTCTATCTCCCGTGAAGTGAGCGCAGAAGACTTGGACAAAACAGTCCACCGTCAAGCTCCGCCACACGCCCGTAAGAGGCCAACGCCTTATCCGCGAGATAACCGGTTGCGTTACCCAGCGGGCTTAAACACACGCCCTTACTTCCAATTGCGACCAGATTACTCCGGTCTCTCGATTGGTTACGAGTTCGAGGTCGCTGGCGCGGTCCTCTCCCTTACGAAGCAGTGAAACGGTGTATACCGAATCTATCGTGGACTGTGCCCGGCTGTTCACCCAGGATCGGGTAGCCGATGGTCGTTTCGAGAGCAGTCGCCGTAAGGTCCGCAACCACCCCCGCTCTATAGGAAACAGTACTGCTTCTAGACTCCCCCGACTGTTAGTCAGAGTGCACAATCGATTGGCTTACGCCGCACGGTGCGCAGACCGTCCAGGAGCGCCCGAAGTTTGATTCCTAGGGGAAACTAGCTCTAAGGCCAGAGTCCTGCCTTGGCCCGCACTTCATGAGTGGAGGCCGCTAGATGGGTGTGGACCCGTGAGTGTGACCAACCCTGAACAGAATGGGTCTTCGTGGCCAACTCAGCAAGGGTCCATAAGCTCCCTAAATAATAAGCTCCCCAAATTGCTCCCCAAATAAGTGGAACAGTAATATTTAGACCCTTATAACTCCAATATTTCAACAACAATTGTGTGCTTCCCAGAGTTACTGAAGTCAAGGACTTGGGAGTTTTTTTCGACCCCAAGTTAAACTTCAAGGAAATCATTAGGCAACTATCTACAACTTCTTTCGAGCTTTTAGGCTTTGTGATACGGCAATCCAAGCACTTCAATAATATTCGGGTTATGCGCACGTTATACAACTCGATTGTTAGAAGTCCCATGGAAACGAATGCAGCTATTTGGCATCCGCATGAAAATACTTATACCTACCCTCATGCTGGAAAAGGTACAGAAGTGTTTTTTGAGATTTTTGTACTTCAAGCATCTTGCGGTGTCGACTACAACGGGCGAGCCCGTCACCACAGGACGTTTTAACGATTAGTCGTTCTGTCGCCCTGCAGTGAACGTAGAAGACTTTGGACAGTACAATCCTACGTCCAGCTACGTCACAACCCGTGAGAATCCAACGCCTTACCGCGAGTGAGCCAGGAATAAACACGGCGGGCTCGAGATACTCGCGCCCTCACTTCCAATTGTGACCAGATTTCTCCGGTCTCTCGATTGGTTCCGAGTTCGAGGTCGCTTGCGCGATCCTCTCCCTTACGAAGCGGTGAAACGGAGTGCACCGAATCTATCGCGGACCAAGGCGTCCTTTGCCCGACTCTGAACCGGGATCGGATGGCCAATGGTCATTTCCAGAGCAGTCGCCGTAAGGTAGACAACTACCCCCGCTCTATAGGAAACAATACAGTTCCCAGACTCCCCCGATTGTTAGTCGGAGAGCACAATCGATTGGCTTGCGCCGCTCGGTGCGCAGACCGTCCAGGAGCGCCAGAGGATTGATTCCCAGGGGAGACTGGTTGACCCAGTGTCCTACCCAGGCTCGCACCCCATGCGTGGAGGCCATAGGATGGGTGTTGACCCGTGAGTGTGACCGACCCTGAACACATGGGTCATTGTGGCCACCTCATCGTGGGCCCATTAGCTCCCACGCAGCTGTACTTCAAGCGGTACGGATATTATCCATTTTTGTATCCGACTGCATTTATCGCAGGCATGGTTGGCTATAATTCTCTCTGTCTCAGGAGAGAAATGCTGACCATGTCCTATGTTTTCAATCTAATTCGTGGTAAAACTGATAACCCTAGCTTACTAGCCAAGGTGGATCTTTTCATACACAGGGCTCTATATTAGGCCCTCTATTATTCATTTTATTTATCCAGGATATAGACGCATGTTTTAAGAATTCTATTTATCTTTTATTTGCTGATGACATGAAGATTCTTAAAGCAATAACTACTCCTGGTGATGTCTCCCTCCTGCAGGATGACTTGTTACGCTTGAATAGCTATTGCACTGCCAACAAATTAGACCTCAATGTTGCCAAATGCTCTACCATTACTTTTAGTCGTAAAAATAACCCTTCTTCCTCTTCTTATTTTCTCAATAACTCTACTTTGAGTAGGGTAACTAAGATTAAGGATCTGGGTGTTACACTCGACTCCAAACTGCTATTTGATGCCCACATCGACAGTATTGTTGCGAAAGCGTTTAAAGCCCTAGGATTTATTATACGATCCAGCGAACACTTCAATAACATAAAAACCATAAAAATTCTCTATTGTGCCTACGTCCGCAGTCATCTTGAATATGCATCCCAGTTATGGAACCCTTGTTACGAGGTGTATGCATCGAGAATAGAGGCCATCCAAAGAAAATTTCTGCACTACATAGAATATAAATGTCGTATAAGTGATCCAGACTACTATTCTCGTTGTATCCGCCATCATTTGCTGCCATTGGCTTTGCGAAGAAACATAGCTGACATCTCACTTTTACTACGAATTTTAAATGGCTCGATTGATTGTCCTGAACTATTATCTAAAATATCTCTCCGCACTCCTAGCCGGGCACTTAGAAATAGGGCACCCCTTCACGTACCTGTCTTTAAAACCAAATACAGGCGTAATTCCTATTTTATAAGGGTATGCGAAACTTTCAACACCCTGAATGCTGACATTGATATTGACCCCTTTTTCACGAATATAGATACTATAAGGAAGCAGGTTGTAGGGCGATTTTGTGATGACCAGGCTTAGCATTTCCTTCTTTTATTACAGTCTTGTTTATGTCAACATGTTTTCTAATGTACAATTTATCTTCTTGTTTAATATCTTCTTTATACTTAATATCAGTTCTAAATTCACGTTATTATTATTGTCATTATCAGTGGTAACTTGTAAATGGCTCTAAGCTTCCTATTATTGTTCACTACAAAATTATTGGCTGTAAGTTATCCTTAAGAAAATAAAAATAAAAATAAAAATACCAAATAATTATCTTCGCGCTCGATCGCACCATCCTTTCGCGGAGCCGTTCTCGCGCACTAACCTTACGGGGTGGAACTTGTTGGCGCGTGCTGCGGCGCTTAAATGAAATTCACTCGATGGCACCAGATTTCGATATTTTTCCGCCAACCCTCACTTGTTTAAATTGCAAGCTATTAATTATTTATTTTTACATGATATTATAAGTGTCATTCTATTTGTATAGTTATGGTAATATCTTTATTAATTTTACTTTTCAATGCCTTGGTTTAACTGTTATGTTGATTAGTAATCTATACTAATATTATAAAGAGGTAAAGTTTGTGACGTTGTAGGAAGTAATCTCTAAATCTACTGAACCGATTTTGAAAATTCTTTTACCAATAGAAAGCCACGTTATTTGAGAGTGTCATAGGCCATATATTAATCCGAAAAATGAAAAGACTTTTTCGTGGCAGTCGGATTTTCAAAGTAAGTCGGAAAAAACGGTCGAACGAAAACGTTTCTAACTAACGCTGCCTTAACGATGAGAGATATATGATTAAGTTCTAGAGAAAAGTTGTAGAGCTTGATAATGCCTACAAAAAAGTCAGTGACAGTATATGTCTAACTTTTATATTTAAGTCACAAAAAGTAGTTTTTCGAATTAAAAAAATAATTTAAATGGTTAGGTCATGTTTATTGGTAATATTATCAACAATTATGAATTATTATCAAAATAAGTAAATTTTTTAAATAAGTAATGTATCGTCACAAGTGTTTAAAACAAAAGACTTTTCCTTTTTACTGCATATAATTTCACTTTTACTGCATAAATGGTTAAAGAGATAAGACACTCACAAATAAGACACTGTCACGCCCAGGAAATCTAGGAGTCGCATTTCCTCGCGTGGAAACCTGTAAGTTGCATTTTCTCGCGTGGAAACATTTCGATTTACTCGAGATCAATTGATTTCCGATAGGTTAGATGTCAAACGTCAAACGTCTTGACAGCTGACAGCTCTATTTCTTCTTTTTTAGTAAAGCCATGAGAACAAGCCTTTTGCACCTAATTGCTGATCGCGTAAATGCCACATCCAAAATTATCTTTGATAAGTAGTTTTCATGTTTATGGAAATAAAACCAATAAAATTATTACTATCGTAGAAAATTAACATTAAATACGCTGGTCAAACAGTAATAAATCTAGGAATTATTCCACATAACTCAATAAATTGATATTTTTATTGGAGTCAAATTATCTATGGTTTGACAATTTCGAGCGAGATAAAAGTGGGGTTCCGCCCCCGCCATTTTCGACTTTTCTGGACATTTACGCGATCAACAGGTCGATTCTTGGCAAGCGTTGGACCCCATTCCCTTCGGGGTCCTTCGGGGGCACGATTTCCCCGCCAGGAATGGAGCCGTAGTCCGGCGCCTGGCCGGCGTATAAAGGCCGACGCGCGCGGCGTCAGTGCGCGCGCGCGTCTTCTCGCCGGAAACCAGCGAGGGGCTGAGATTTTTCCTCGCCTTCGGCCATGCGGAACAGCGGCCGTTCTCCTTCGCCGGGGGCGCGCTCAGGAGTTGAGCGCCCCGTCGCCCGCTTCAGCTGCTGTGCCCGCCCCGGGCGATAGTTGACGACCGCCGCACCGTTCCTTCAAGCGTTCCTGCTCCGCTCTCCAGAAGCAGCTTTTTATCTTCGCTCTTCTAGCACCGCTTCAGGGGCCGTCTTCAAGGCAGGCAGTGCCCGACCCCGCAAGACGTCCGCGTTGGCTAAGCCGCGGAATCTCCCCAACATTCACCTTTTGCGAACCCGTCCTCGGAACCTTTCCCCGAATTGTATTGAACTCGAGAAACATGCCCTCGACCTGAGGCTCTTGCTCTGTCCTTATTCTCTCTTCAAATGGTTATATAATTTTAAATGATATTTTAAAAATTGTTATTTACATTAAATTGAATAAATGTCTTAAATCATCTAGGCGCTTTTATCGCCCATATATCCGTCGGTCGGTCGACGAGTCTTTAAATAAAGATACATCTTACTAATTCATTTCTTTTATTACATCATATTATTCATGTCACAACCCACAACGTGACAACACTCACGAGAAGACACTCACAAATAACGGTAATATAGTCAAATTGGCATGCAAATACATACATTCTAAGTATCATTCTATTTGTATACTTACGGTGATATTTTTATTAATTTTACTTTTCAATGCCTTGGTTTTACTGTAACGTTGATTAGTAATAAGCGTATAATAAACAAATAGATAAATAAATAAATAAATATATATACATTATGATCCCTCCCCCCCCCCCCTCCTCCCCGCCTTTCCCCATAAAAGGATTGACCATTTCCAGACCGACGTCTCTCTGAGTGTATGTGTGTGAGAGAGAGAGTGTATGTTTATAAGTGTGTGTGTGGAAGGGTATGTGTGTAAGGGTGTGTGTGTGTCTGTGATTACGTGTTTTTGTGTGTTTGTATATTCCTCTACGATAGCGCCCAAACGCTTCATCCGATTGGCATGGCAAGACTGTCATGGCAAGAGTTGAATTATCGTTGAAAGCGGTCGGTTGAAATTCGCTAGACAGATACGTCGTAAGGCCGACACCACGTTGTGATTTTTTTAAACTGCTGTACATTGTTACATTATCACTAGAGGCTCCATTTTAAGGCGACATGATACCTCAGAAAAATATCCGAAATGGGCGGACACGCGAAGAAGTAGGCGGGGTCAATTTTGTAATGTTTGACCAGGATGGCGGTGTCGACTACAACGGGCTGAGTGGTACCCCAGGCTGGTATAACGATATAGATCGTTCTTTCAGCCATGGGATGAGCGTAGAAGACTTGGGGACAAGACAATCTACTGTCTAGTTCACCAGCAACCTGTTAGAGTCTAACGCCTTACTGCGAGGCACCGAGAAAGGTAACCAGCGGGCAGCCTCCCCCCATAACTACCAGTTTTGACAGGATATCTCCGTCTGGAGTTACCCTTCAGGATACCTCCGTCCTCCCGACTGGTTACGGGTCCGAAGTCGCTTACGCGACCTCTACCTGTTGTATCACAGCGGTAATTCGGTTTGAATTTATCGCGGACCTGGGCGTTCTTTGCCCGTAGTGCCACACGGGATCGAGTGGCCCATGGTCATTTCATGAGTGGCATGACAACAGGTCAACATCCACTCCGAGACTATATTACCATAGTCTCCAGACCCCTTCAGAAATTAGTCAGAATGCACAGCCGATTGGCTTCGCCGACCGGTGCGTAAACCGTCCAGTGGCGCCGGGATGCAATCCCGCTGGGAGAAACCGGTCCACCAGCTCTGAGGCCTGAGACACGGGAGTCTTACCCGGGGTAGCCTTCCACTCGAGGAGGCTTCTGAATAGGAGCTGAATCGTGAGTTGAGCCGATCCGAGAACAAAATTTATCTTGTGGCCCAAGCTGCACGAAACCGTTCACCACCTCTCATTTTTACAGTCTTGAAATTTTGGTACCTTATAATTGATCTTATAAATCCAGGAAAAAAAATCATCCGGCTGATGTTCATCATAAATGAAGCCTTGCCAAACTCTACTAAGCTTGAGGTGCGCACTGTTTTTTTCTTCAATGCGTTTAATGCACGCGAAACCCGCCCTTCGGCTACGTAACGACCAAATTTGGTTGCACATCAGAACACCGTTGACTATTAACGACCAATAATGGCGGGTTGCTCCCGGAGCGCACAGTGATATTATTTTCTAATTTGAACGCATACTAAAATCCATACCACATATCTTATTATTACCATAGATACATAGACGGTCGCTCGAATAACTTCGCGGGGCATTTCGCGGATATTTCTGGTAAAATTCAATTGTCAAACATCATTGCACGAAACCGTTCACCTCCAAAGGTTTGACCAATAAAAAATCAGCGTTGACGCGGCGCCAGGCAGCTATTCACGTCCGCTGTTATTGGCGACCGGGCGCATACTAAACTTTTATCGCAGCGTTAGCACAGAATAACTATCTTTGCGTAGTGGTGGTATAATGTTGATAATTGCAAAGCATATTTAGCGTAACTCTTAGAGCGCTCTCACGTTGTAATTAATTGTAGTTAACCCCTTGAGTATGATACGACCAAATCTGGTTCTGAAACAATTATCCGTTGAGTATGATACGACCAGATCTGGTTCCGCGTTTTTTTTCACTTCTTTGACGTTCTCATATTTATTCATAATTATCTAATTGTTTTACAAAATGATATTTCAATATTCTATATTCGAAATTTCAATGCAATCATTGTGCAGTTGTTCTTTTTATGATTGGTGTAGTAGTTTCGTAGTTATAGTACCGAAAATCCTGCAAAAGACACAGATGCATCCATGAAAATACCCATTTACTCCAAGGGTTAAGAGGCCTTGTACGAAATCGATGTGGCCCGTGATACCTCTATAATCAATGGTATAATATAACTATAGGTAGGTAGGATTTTCGGAGGCAAAGAGATACGTCCACCCTTTGGAAGCGCTCGGCGGGGACTAGCTGACTTGAGGCGTGAATCCTATCGTAGGCGAGTATCATAACGCGAGAATTAGATTGTTTTAAAAGACTTTATTGCCAATTTTAATTAATGTTTTGCATTTTTTTTGAGAAAATGGATTGATATTGAACTAAAGTTTATTTCTGTTGTTTTTATTTTATGAACGAGAGTTCTAAAAGGCCAAAATCAAAAGCATTTCTTCGCCCATTTTCTAAAAAAATTGACAGAGTTAAATATTTTTTTATCAACAATTTTATATGAAAGTAGTAAAAAGTGATTCACTTATTATATAGAGGACTTTCACAACAATACATTGAATTTTTTTTATACCGTTTAGATGTCAAAACGATTCGTAAATATGTTATATTCTAAACCTCTTACAGCAAAAATTCACAAACAGTCGCCGGTTTAAGGTCAATTAATCAAAATTCTATAATAATTTTCAAAAAAGTAGCTCACTCATTAGACAATAATATAAATTATCTTTTATGTTGTGCAATAAAACTTATAGAAATACAGTATTTTAACCTTAAATTCACGTCTGCAAAATTACGTAAATTCACGAAATGCGCAAAATTTCGTATACGGCCTCTTAATGTAGGGCCTAAATAAAAATGTGGCTAAGCACGACGCTAGAGAATTAACCAGTCAATATAATGAAATTATAATAAAACACACCGCTTACATTGTAGGAGTAATCGCCCCTGAAAGTTTTCGAAATCAGTTTAAAGCCTTAGTACCCAAGGCAATCAGCAACTTTTTTGAGTCCAATTTGTGAATTGGTTCCTTATCGAGGGATTGGCTTTAGAAACTTTTTTTAATTATTGCGTATATTTTTGGAAAAGTTTAAAAAAGATTTTTTTTTTGATATGGTCGTTCCCAGGTATCATGTCACCTTAATGTGCATATTGAGATGTCAACCACAACGGGCGAACCCGTCACCGCAGGACGTTTTAACGATTCATCGTTCTATCGACCGTGCAGTGAGCGTAGAAGACTTCGGACATAACAAATCCGACGTCCAGCTACGCCACAACCCGTGAGAGTCCAACGTCTTACCGCGAGTTAGCTCACTTCCAGTTGTGACCAGATTTCTCCGGTCTCTCGATTGGTTCCGAGTTCGAGGTCGCTTGCGCGGTCCTCTCCCTTACGAAGCGGTGAAACGGAGTGCACCGAATCTATCGCGGACCAAGGCGTCCTTTGCCCGACTCTGATGGCCAAAGGTCATTTCAAGAGCAGTCGCCGTAAGGTAGACAACCACCCCCGCTCTGTAGGAAACAATACAGTTCCCAGACTCCCCTGATTGTTAGTCGGAGAGCACAGTCGATTGGCTTGCGCCGCTCGGTGCGCAGACCGTCCAGGAGCGCCAGAGGTTTGATTCCCAGGGGAGACTGGTTGACCCAGTGTCCTACCCGGGATTCGCACCCCATGCGGGGAGGCCGTCGGATGGGTGTTGACCCGTGAGTGTGACCGACCCTGAACACATGGGTCATCGTGGCCACCTCATCATGGGCCCGTTAGCCCCCAACCTTAATGTGCAGTACAAAACATAAGAAAAATACATTATTTTTTAAAAATATATATAAAATACAAAAGAATAATAATCTTACAATAGATTTTTATGTGCGGATGGAACTAATGGAACCAGCTTTTGGCCAAGAGCCTGCGTTTAACTCATCATCATCATCATTTATTCATTCCATAAAAGCATTTCACAATACTGAGGAACATGTCAAATTTTACAATCATTATTGACCGGATGATAAAACCGCTTTGATTAATTAAAAGGAAAAATAAATAATTGTAATCAGAGGTGATTACTTAAAAATAGTCAAATTTACAAAATAATCAATAATCAAACAAATAATATTCAATACCATAAAAAGAAAAATTCTGAAACATGCGTAATTAAAAACAATGTCAATAAAATCTAAAACTTAGTTCGAAAGTATACTCATAATATGGTTATTTATAATCAAGCAATTGTGGACGCAATATCATAAAAGTCGTCCAGTTTGTAAAGGGCATGTTTGACTAACTGATTTTTCAAGCAGATTTTATATGCTGCCATCTCAAGTCTTTTCGTCGATGATGGCAAAGCATTGAACAATTTAAAACTAATATATAAAAATGTTTTTTGATATTTAGTCAAGCGTACTTTAGGCAATAACACATTGTTTTTATGTCGCGTATTATGGCTATGCCGAGTGGAGTGAAGCTCGCAATTTAAAACATTCTCTTTGGCGTATAAAAGGCACTGATATATGTACATGGACGACATGGTAAGGATACCAGCTATAATAATAAAAAACTAGCACGTGTGTTCAATTGTTTGCTTTATTTTTAAGCAAATATTCTTAATATTCAAGCAACTAATAAGCCTTATTACTTATATTTAAAGAAATATTAAGCCAAATGTGTACAAGTTTAAGCCCTCGAGTAGCGGCATAATTTCATGGCAGACCGCGGCAATTTATTGGAATTTCTTGCAATATCGCCGCGCTCGACAAAAAATACTATAACTATTTATTTATTTTATTTATTTATTTAGTAGTAACACATCTAGTAAAAAATTAATGTCATATTTGATTAAGATGTTAGCAAGAAATTGATGCGACATTATTTTTATGATTGACACAGTCGCCTAACTAGGCCTAGGCCTGTTCTAAGGCAGACTTTTAATGATGACAAATATAAAACTACAAATATTTACGCATATACAAATATGGATAGATACTTATATACATCTATAGATAAAATATATATCCATATATGCACACATACACATACATATATTTATACGAAAATAATAATAAAACCAAAATAAATAAAATAAAAACTAAAATAATATACATATATAAATCAATTACATATTGATATGACGCTCACATACCTATAATAGTCATTTAAAATTATCATGGAAAAACTAAATACTAAGTACCTACTAAATACTATCATTCAAAATATAACAGTCAACATATTCCCTAAACCGTCCCTACCCACCTCCAACAACCAATCAGTTAGAGATTTTTTAAAAGTGGATGTGTTCTCACTACTTTTAATTGCGTCGGGAAGATTGTTATACATTCTAGGGCCAATGAACGTGAAATGGCGCTGGCCAAATGTTGTGTAAGATCTTGGCACCAACATATCACCAGTTCTTGTTGCTCTCGTCTTTCCAACTCGTTGATTATAAGGTGTCATTTTATTTTTAGTATATATTAGGGCCGTGCGAACATAAAGCTGTCTTACATCCAAAACCTCGGACTGGATGTAAAGAGTGTCTGACGGAAATCGATACGGTTTACGTGCGATTATTACGATTATATACGATATGGAACTACTATAGCAATTATATAAAAAAAACTGTGCAATGATCGCATTACAATTTCGTATATAGAATATTAAAATCTCATTTTGTAAAACAATTATATAATTATGAATTAATATGAGAGAGTCGAAAAAGTGAAAAAAACTCGGCAATTCTAACTTGTACCTGTATTACGGAAAAATACGGCAACCTATTTAGAAATTGTAAATACTATCATGATCTTCATTAGATTCTCTATCAAAGGTAATATTTCGTTTTGCTTATTTACATACAAAAATATTTAGATATTAGTTCATAAAAACCAATAAAAATGTTGATGATTTCTCGATAAAAATAACCTTATTAATTTACAAATACGCCGAAAACTTCATATATTTTAACGAAAAACAAAGTAATATGTATTTTGTCAACGAATTAGGCAGACATTTTGCCTAATTATTGAGTTATTTAATGCAAAAAACTCAATAATTAGTAATGACGTCATAGCGCCGCACCCAATATTTTTACTCAAAAATACAGGTGAAATTGGAATAACATGTACATTAAGCAATTGTGTTCAATTGGAGAGCATGCTAGATTGAGCATTCCCACTATACTAGGGCCAATATCAACGTGCACCTGGAGTCATAAATCATTAGGCCGGACCTCTCGCTCACACTCGCTGTCTTTCGCTCGCACTATGGAGATGCGTGTTTTAAAAATGATAATAGCAGTATCGATGGATTATCGATGTATCGATGGAATATGGATGGATTATGATGGATCGATGGTTGGATCGATATAGATGCCAAGAGATATCGATGGATATTATAGATTATGATGAAAATTTTCGATGGATTTATTTGTAATAATTGGTTTAGTTAGGTTTAAACTCATGTATTAGAAAAAAAATTCGTAAATACAAAGTGAAATAAATAAATTCTTGTTTTATTTTTTTTGACAGTCCGCAAAGACACTCCACAAATTGACGCCATCATTTCTTGAGGTTTATTAAGATTGATGACAGAAATGTTTGCATGGTCTCTTTTAAGTTCGTCAAAAAATGTCAAAACGTTATGGATAAGACACCGAGATTGTATGTTAATATCGCCCTTCAACTTTAGTAATTCCACGTTACAAAATAATGTCTCCATTAAGGGTTGTAAATCCTCCTTAGTTGCACTGTTCGAAATTATACTGCACCGCACTGCTCGACAGACAAACTCTAACTGACTGCCGGCAAGCTACAATTGATTACAGAGCTCCATTTAATTAGGTGACAATGACACAAATGCTTGAATTTGGTCGTTAAATATTTTTAAATCGCTACTTTTATCTATCAGAATATTTCAATCCATCAGTTATGTATTTCGCAAGACTGTAATGTTTTGGCTTAGTCATTATTGATTTCTCTTGAATTCCCTATATTCCCTGAAAGCTCATTATAATGATAGTGATGAAAGCGACACGAAGAATTTCACTTTTAATGCCATTTAAAATAACAAATCAAGACACTCCACATTTTTAAAAAAATGGTTAAAAATAACGATTTCTATAAAAAAAAATCCCGATGTATTTTTGCACTACATTCTAAATAATAAATATTTTTCATTTTGTTCGGCAACATTATAGGGAATTCAATAATGTAAGAAGTATAAATGTAAGCAATGTCTACGCAATGTCTACGCAACTACATATAAGTTTGTAAGAGAATAAATTATTTGATTTGATTTGAGTAAATTATCGATAAGCATCGTCGACTTGTTGTACATCCTTACGCGCGTCGTCCGGCCTAATGATTTTTGACTTCAGGTGCACGTTTATATTGGCCTTACAATAGCATGCTTTTTAATGAGCCGTTAGAGTATTGTTTCAGTAATAATTATTCTAAATAAATAAATAAATGAATAAGGAATAATGTGCATTGTGCATCTTACTCGGTCCATACGCTGCTATTTGTTCGACTCTTTGATATGCTGGTGGAGGCTGGTTCAATGTGATGGGTGGTGGCAAGTCCAGGACTGTATGCAGTGGTGCTTCGTCCCTCGAAGGCCCTGAAAGAAATAATACTCTAAAACTTATTTTAAAAGAAAGAATTTACTAATAAAATAATATGATAGATTTTATATCATCCTACTAATATTATAAACGCGAAAGTTTGTAAGAATGTATGGATGTTTGTTACTCTTTCACGCATAAACTACTGAATGGATTTTGACGAAACTTTACAATAATATAGCTTACACTGTGTAAGCTATATTATTGTAAAGTTTCATCAAAATCCATTCAGTAGTTTTTGCGTGAAAGAGTAACAAACATCCATACATACATTCTTACAAACTTTCGCGTTTATATAGTAGTAGGATGTTAGATGCAACGCATCCAAGTGTAGGAAAGCCTACCTTCTGGAGCAGAACTAAATTGTATTGTATTGTATTGTAATAATATTAAATCATAACAATAAAAACATATATCATAATATATAATAATGATAATATATCATAATAGATAGCATAATGCTTAATATTATTTTTTTATTATATTTTGTTGTGTGGGGCTTTTCTAAGGTCTCTATGAGCCTTGTAACACTGCGACCATTGCTGATCTATTGTGTTCGCCACCTACTATAGTTCTACGCTAAGCCTCGTGTCATTTAAGAACCGCAACAGGCTTTTGGCGCCAGATTGTTTTACCTCTTCAGGTTTGAGATAATGACCACCCAAGTGGGTGTATCTTTTACGCATCAGCGGGCCACACTCGCACATGAGGTGAAGGGGAGTTTCCTCTGCCCCTTGGCAAAACCTGCACATTTTTGTGTCTTTGAGCTTGAGGTTGAACATGTGTTTGTTCAGGCCACAATGCCTGAACAAACACATGTTCTGATGTGTAATACACATCAGAATAACACATAGGCTATAATTTATGAAGATATAGTGTGAATTATCTAAAATTTAACGATAACGGTCAAGTAAGTAGGAAAAACTCTAAGAAATTGATATTCGAAATTTAAATTCTAAGCGTCAACATATATTTAAAAAAAAATCTCAACAATAAATAATAATTAAATAATAAATTTACACAATATAGTGCAATTCGGTGGTTAAGTAACCCGACCATGTTGCCACAAGCCTAGGAAACGGATTTTTTTCCTGAAAGTGTGGAGCTCGCCAAGACGTGTGGCCGACGTGGCGGGTATCGGGCTAAATACCTCCAATCATGATGATGAACAGTACAACCTTACCACGGCCCAGTCCCCAGTAGCCCCACTAGCCCGAGCCACGGCAGCGGTTACGGTAACGGCGGGGCAGGGGGTGCTAAGAATCTCTGGGTACGATCAGGGTGCCAAACCAAACTAACCGATCCGGATGGAGAGTGATTGGAGAGGCGTATGCCTAACGGTGGGCGAATGCGCGCTGATGATGAAGAAGAAGAAGCAGAAGAAGTAGGAAAAAAATCTGCCATCTGCGAGCTATTCTGGCGTGCGCCGCAAAAACCGTTGGAGTTACACGTATATAATATACAATGGAAATGTGTATGTTAAATAGTCCTACAAAAAAGCCAGCGACAGCATAATTCTATATTTTATGTGTAAGCCATTATCGCCAAAATAGTGAACCATAAATACAATAAAAAAATAAAAATGATTTCTAACGCACATTTGGTAGTAATAAATTGATTATTATATCAAAATAAATCCTTTTATCACATCTGGTAATATTATAAACGCGAAAGTTTGTATGTATGTATGGATGTTTGTTACTCTTTCACGCCAAAACTACCGAATGGATTTGGATGAAACTTTACAATAAGAATATAGCTTACACATCAGAATAATATAGCTTACACATTAGAATAACACATAGGATATAATAATAATAATAATAATAATAATAAAACTCTTTATTCTTAAAAAAAGGCGAGCTTATTGCCTGCAGGCAATATTTTAGAGCTAACCTATACTATTGTAAGAACATTATTTGCGAGTAAACTACATAACTTAACCTATATAAAGAGTATGACAAATAAAATAGAGGAGGATAGAAAGAAGTATATACTTTATTTACTCTTTGTGGGCACAGATTTGCCACATCAAAATAATCTAACACCTATAAGGACGCTAAAGTTTTAAAAGGAGGGGAATGGGAGGGGAAAGGGATTTTATCTGGAGGATTTCAAATGCTCTCTGAGTCTGTTTTTAAAAGTTGTTATGCTTGGTGCGGTTCTCACATTTTTCGGCAAAGCATTCCAAAGACGGGCTCCATGCACGGTGAAAGAGAATGAGAAGAAGTCACTGCTGTGACTAGGGATAGAGAGTAGCAGGTTGTTTTTTGATCTCAGAGGGCGTTCATGAGCCGATAGTGCAGTAAATTAGAAAGATATATGGTTTTCTATCATCATTATAACAATTTTCCATCACCACGCGGGTGAAACCGCTGGGCGCAGCTAGTATTATATAAAATAATATAATATGATATAAAATCGAAGACTATAGCGGTTGTTTGACATTATAAATAGGATAGAAACAAATTTACCGCGTGAAATTTGTAGCACTCGACGTTTCGGTTACGTTGCAGGATTTATCGAATTAATATTCAGATGAATTAAGTTCCTGGATACTTGACAGGAAAGTCTTGCGGTGATACGACCGATTTTTTTACCTTGTTTACATATTCCAATAGCTTTTCGCAATATAAAATCGAAGACTATCGCGGTTGTTTGACATTATAAATAGGATAGAAAACGAATTTACCGCGTGAAATTTGTAGGACCCGACGTTTCGGTGACGTTGCAGCCGCCGTTGTCTAGGGTAGACTGGAGAGCTGTCAGTCCGTTGTTTTGCGGGTAGGCCGCAAACCGCTGCCGCCACTGCGTAGGTTATAACGGTGGTGGGGGGCCGGCCTCGGAGCGCGTAAGACGTAAAACAGGATACAGTGAGTGTTGTGTGCAAGACGGATTTTAAAAATTCCCGCGCTCCGAGGCCGGCCCCCCACCACCGTTATAACCTACGCAGTGGCGGCAGCGGTTTGCGGCCTACCCGCAAAACAACGGACTGACAGCTCTCCAGTCTACCCTAGACAACGGCGGCTGCAACGTCACCGAAACGTCGGGTCCTACAAATTTCACGCGGTAAATTCGTTTTCTATCCTATTTATAAGCTTTTCGCAAATTCAGAAAACGATTACAAACAAATTTATTGAAATTTGAACAGGACAACGTCTGTCGGGTCAGCTAGTATTTAATAATTATAATTAATATTTATTATTGAGAAAATTTTAAAATATGCTGGCACTATGAATTTATATTTGTAATTTAATTTAATATTGAAACTAAATAATAGTTTTGCTGCTATTTAAATACTATAGACCTGCGCTTAATTTTGAAACATTCGAAAAAACGAATGAAAAAACGAATGAAATAAATAGAAAAAAAATCGGTTGTCTGTAAAGTCGGTTTACTGACGATAGTTGAACGTGACAACGTCATAAGAAAATACTGATGGAATGGTTGCATTTGAAGCAGTTTCATTTAAGATTCTGATATTGTTTATTACAAACACCCAAAAATTTATGATTTTATACGCACCGATTTGATTACAACATATAAATGTATAGCAGTATAATTGTATAATTGTTTATTGTTTAAAGTTTATTGGTTTTTTTAATTTGAAAGTTTGAAATCTCAAACTGTTAAATAACGGTTTGAGAAGCATTTGAGCACGCTGCGCCATCTAGCGGTAGGTTATACGTCGTAAATAAACAATATCAGCGACATTTTACCAACCGCTAGATAGCGCATCGTAATGATATATTTTTTTAAAAATAAAAGTTGCTTACGTCGTTGCACTTCGTTGTACCCACAAGAAAATTGTCCGTTCAGTAATAACATTCCGTATATCAAGAATACATATAAAATTATGTCAAGAATTTAAATCAATCTAGTGATTTTCATTCGTACTATTTTAGACTGAGGTTAGTAAATAATTCTTGTCGCAACCGGTAGATGGCAGCATTTATATTGAATAATAAATATAATAAATGGAACGCCTCAGAGCGAGGTAACGCCGCATGAGTCATGTTTTTTCGTGCGTGCAGCCGTTCCATCGAATTATAAGAAGTTGTCACGTCAAAAACAGACTAGAAAAAAATATATATTTCATCTCACCTTGCCCTGTTTCTTTGTCAATATTCACAGTATCTTGTGGTCTTGCTTCAGTTGATGTCATTGTTGTAAAACTGATCTGAAACAATAAATAAAATAATTGTATATGCATAGTGAGCATCGCATTATTAAGATCATCGCATATTCCAGTATCAAACAACTGGAGGACAAACAATTAAAAAAAAACATTAAGGAGATGCTGATAGGCCACCCTTTCTATAATCTGACCGAATTCGAGGGCCATGACTTTGCAAATATTGTACCAATTTGAATGATAATTATATATGTACTTCTAGTATTTAAATTTAAGATTTAGCTTTAGTTTGATTATTTAACAATTTACTTACTACTTTGGATGTTACTATGTACAGTTTTTAGTACGTATATATTCGATTTATTGACTATTTCAATTGTTAGGCTTCTGCTTTGATTATTCAACTTTTTAACTAACTATTTTAATTATTGTGTATTTAGTAGGTAGCCATTGACTATTCTTTAATTTGTTTTGTTATACGATTCTACGACGAATAACTTTTAGTAGGTTCCAAAGTTTCTTAGATACTGTATATTTTTAAAAATTATATATGTATGTAACGTAAAGATTAAAGTAGTAATGACACTTACTACTTAAAACAGAAATATTTTGACACGTCCAAGAGCGGTTTTTAGGCACCAATTGGACACGACGTAAATGTAATGTAATGTAATGTAATATACTATTTACAATATTATTTAAATATTTCAAAAATCTGTTGTGTCACCCAAGACTTTCCCGGCAAGCAGACAGCCCCCCCTAGCTCTCAAAACCATCCCCCAACCCTCCTCCCACCAATTCTCCTATAGTCCATTATATTGCGTGCCACGTTAGACCGATGCGTAATAGTTACCGACAAATACGTACCGGCGTATTTGCAGGGGCTTCATCTTTGTGACATGTATGGAGCAATGCTGACGCCACGCGTTATATTGTTTCAGCAGTCTGACCATTTATTTTTGAGTTTTTTATTAACCGACTTCAAAAAAAAGGAGGAGTTATCAATTCGGTTGTATCTTTTTTTTAACGTTTGTTTCCTCAGAACTCTGCCATTTATGAACCGATTTGGAAAATTCTATTTTTATTCGAAAGAATATTCTTACAGATTGATCACATTTTTATGAAAATCCTTTTCTGATGATGGGATCCATGAGGAATTGAGGAAACTCTTCAAATATTATCATATGAAATTGAAAATTTACACGTTGGTTCAATTCCGATGACAATTCATTTATTTTTATGGTAAGCATGACCTGATTCTACACCCTGGGTTGGCTCCCGACGAGGGAACTCCTCAACGATCAACAGCACAGACACAAAATTTTGTATATGTAGTCAATCACGACAGTCCGTTCTAAGTTTCACCAAGACAGGACTGCGGCATCCAGGGTTGGCTTCCAACGAGGGAACTCCTCAAAGGTCAACAGCACATATATACAATTGTATACGCATTTAATTATGATAGCCCGTTCTAAGTATCAACTTAAACATTTTTTTTGTTTCGGTTATTTCTTTTTGTTAAAATATTGTCTATTATTGCATCTACTGTTTACTTTAATATAGAGTTGTCAACTGCAACGGGCGAACCCGTCACCTCAGGAAGTTTTATAGATTAGTCGTTCTATCTCCCGTGAAGTGAGCGCAGAAGACTTGGACAAAACAGTCCACCGTCAAGCTCACATGCCTGTAAGAGGCCAACGCCTTAACCGCGAGATAACCAAGTGTGTTACCCAGCGGGCTTACACTCACTCCCTTACTTCCAATTGCGACCAGATCACTCCGGTCTCTCGATTGGTTACTAGTGCGAGGTCGCTTGCGCGGTCCTCTCCCTTACGAAGCGGTGAAACGGTGTATGCCGAATCTATCGCGGACCACGGCATCATTTGCCCGGCTGTTCACCCGGGATCGGGTAGCCGATGGTCGTTTCAAGAGCAGTCGCCGTAAGGTCCGCGACCACCGCCGCTCTATAGGAAACAGTACTGCTTCCAGACTTCTCCGACTGTTAGTCAGAGGAGCTAATGGGCCCATGATGAGGTGGCCACGATGACCCATGTGTTCAGGGTCGGTCACACTCACGGGTCAACACCCATCCGATGGCCTCCACGCATGGGGTGCGAACCTGGGTAGGACACTGGGTCAACCAGTCTCCCCTGGGAATCAAACCTCTGGCGCTCCTGGACGGTCTGCGCACCGAGCGGCGCAAGCCAATCGACTGTGCTCTCCGACTAACAGTCGGGGGAGTCTGGGAACTGTATTGTTTCCTATAGAGCGGGGGTGGTTGCCTACCTTACGGCGACTGCTCTTGAAATGATCCCGGTTCAGAGTCGGGCAAAGGACGCCTTGGTCCGCGATAGATTCGGCGTACACCGTTTCACCGCTTCGTAAGGGAGAGGACCACGCAAGCGACCTCAAACTCGGAACCAATCGAGAGACCGGAGAAATCTGGTCACAATTGGAAGCAAGGGCGCGAGGGTCGGCCCGCCAGGTAACACTGGCTATCTCGCGGTAAGGCGTTGGCTTCTTGCGGGTTGTGACGTAGCTGGACGTTGGATTTGTTATGTCCAAAGTCTTCTACGTTCACTGCAGGGCGACAGAACGAAAAAATCGTTAAAACGTCCTGTGGTGACGGGCTCGCCCGTTGTAGTTGACACCGCAAGTTGTTCACTCCTAGGGGAAACTAACACTAAGGCCAGAGTCTTGCCCGAGCTCTCACTTCATGCGTGGAGGCCGCCGGATGGGTGTCGACACGTGAGTGTGACCAACCCTGAACAGAATGGGTCTTCGTGGCCAACTCAGCAAGGGTCCATTAGCTCCCAATCTACTGTCTACTGATGAACTTCCGCTTTTACAAAACACTTCAAGGATATCTACTAATTAAAATTACACCATTCCTAGTACGCCAGCCCCAGGTGTCCCGGAATCTGGCCTGCTCTACCCCTGCATTCTATGGTCGAAATACGGTCTAATGTTAAAGTATCACCCTTTACAAAGCTCTTGTACTTTTTTGTCGCTTGCTCCATAACTACATATTGTAATCATTTGTATTAGTGTTCTCCTTATAACAGGCTCTGCCTAGTTAGAAGCGACACAAAATATATTTAATCCGCTCTAATTGCAGTTTCTGTTAGGTGCTGTCTGGCATACATTAAGCACTGGCATACATTAAGCACTGGTATATGAGCGCCGAATACATGGTCATTATCTTTGCCATACTGAAGTATTCTCTGCATGGGGTCCTGGGCGTTACCTGATACATACTGCGCAGTGCTCTTTTTTGTAAAAGGAAGATTTTTTTTAGTGTTTGCGGCATTTCCCCAAAATAGTAGTTCATACGTCATTAATGAGCCGAAATACGCAAAATACACTGATTTGGCTGCCGCGAAGCCACAAAGACTTCTGATTTTTTAAATTGAGTATTTTGAGCTACATAACTTACTAGCTAATTGATCGATATGGGTATTCCATTTTAATTTATAGTTTTCATTTTAATAATGTCAATTCTTAAACCTAAAAAAATATATTTTCTGTGATGTCAATTTCGAAATAGTTATATAATTCATTTAAATAGTCGAAATTGGTTGGTCTAACCCTTCGGCTACGTAACGACCAAATTTGATTGCACATCAGAACACCGTTGACTACGTAACGACCAATATAGGCAGCTTGATCCCGGAGCGCACAGTAATATTATTTTCTAATTCGAACGCATCCTAAAATCCATACCAAATATCTCATTATTACCATAGATACATAGACGGCCGCTAGAATAATTTCGCGCGTCATTTCGCGGATATTTCTGGTAAAATTCCATTGTTAAACATCATATTGTTTTTTTTCGAGAAATCGTATTTTTTTGTTGTGTTTTATGACCTAATATCTAAATAGTTTTATATTTAAATAAGCAAAACGAAATATTATTTTTGATAGAGAATCTAATAAAGATCACGATAGTATTAACAATTTCTAAATAGGGTGCCGTATTTTTCCGTAAGACAAGTACAAGTTAGAAATGTCGAGTTTTTTTCACTTTTTCGACTTTCTCATATTTATTCATAACTAGATGACCCGGTGAACTTCGTACCACCTAAAATTATTTGATCGTAACTCTTCATAAGCGTTTATTAATCCTAAACAACCTTTCAAATCCAATTCATTGAAATCTATAATATGGCCGAATCATGTACGGTTTGAGTTTTGTTTGGTGATACAATGTTTTTTTTAACTTTTTCGACTTTTTTGACTTTTCCGACCTTTTTGACTTTTTCGACTTTTTTGACTTTTTTTACCTTTTGACTTAACGAATTTTTACACATTGTACGGAACGAACAGATTCAATTATAGGATCGCCGCGATAGTCATCTAGAAAGTGGCCTATTTCCCCAAAATGACCAATTTCGATTTTTTCGATTTTCAGTTTTGTCAGTCTTTGAGTTTTTCTTAAATATTTTTTTTTGTAAACCACCCCTGAATCAAGGCAAACAAAACAAAAAAATAATTGAAATCGGTCGAGTCATTTCCGAGATCTTGCAAGACGAACGCACGGCGATTCATTTTTATATTTATTAATTTTTTAGTAACACATCTAGTTAAAAAATTATGTCATATTTGATTAAGATGTTAGCAAGAAATTGATGCGACGTTATTTTTAATGATTGACACAGTCGCCTAACTAGGCCTAGTCCTGTTCTAAGGCAGACTTTTAATGACAATATTAAGTGTGCACTGTCAACTTAAACTATAGTTAGTACCTATGTACTTATATTTAAATCGACAAATATAAAACTACAAATATTTACGCATATACAAATATGGATAGATACTTATATACAGCTATAGATACAATATATATCCATATATGCACAGTGCACACATACACATACATATATTTATACCAAGTGCACACATACACATACATATATAAAACCAAAATAAAAAAAAATAAAAACTAAAATAATATACAATATAGATTATCTAATTGTTTTACAAAATCAGATTTCAATATTCTATATACGAAATTTCAATGCGATTATTGCACAGTTATTATTTTTACTACTGCTATAGTAGTTCCATAGTTATAGTACTTTTTGTCGAGCGCGGCGATATTGCAAGAAATTCCAATAAATTGCCGCGGTTTGCCATGAAATTATGCCGCTACTCAACTGTACTAACGCTAAGTACTAACGGTGTATTTTTTTAATAAAAATAAAATTAAAATTAATTGTAAAACGTAAATTATTACTGACATGCTCGTTTCTCATAATAATTTGATCACTTACATTAAATATGCGATTCAACAAATGTTTTTTTCTGATTCAAACAATTCACTGTTATCGATCTTCACAATTCACTATAAGCACGTCGCGTGTGCTAAATCTTCCACCCATCAATAGATAACGTTATAATCGGACATACGTGCGATCGAGCTCTAACCGAAAACAATTAAATGATTATGATAACAATATCAATATTGCAACTTTTGTTACAGTTGAATTTAAAAAATCGTTTGTGTCACACTTTTTCAGCAAGTGGTCAATGACTGATTTCATCTGAATATTAATTTTAGTTTATTTCAGCTATATTGAAGCTATCCTAAGTTATGCCATTACAATCTGGGGAAATTGTTATGCTTGTCATAGGGAACCCATATTTATACTCCAAAAGAGAGCAGTTCGAATTTTATTTATTTATTTATTTATTAGTTTCAAATAGTATTCAAGGGCATTACAGATGAATCCAATTCGCCCTTGAATATTAAAGCTAGAGTGTAAGTCTAAAAATAAATGACTACATAACTAAATTAATGCTAACATTGAACAAGAAAAAAACATAAAAATATAAAACTAAATAAAAGACAGATTATGATAAACATGAGATAGCAGGGAGATGCATTTTTAGCTGCCAAAGGGATGTACAAAAGATATCTATTTCAGTGGGTAAGGAATTAGGAAGAGCTATAACCCTTCCCACTGGCCTGTCTACAAAAATATTTTTTTACGGTGGTACGGCACATTAAACAATAGATGCGATCTCCTCGCTGTGTAATTTACCGGTACGTACAATTCAAACTTACATAGTATCTCTGGCAAATAAATCGAATAATTGCAAAGGTGAAAAGGGAAGAGTCGTGTCGACCCATTTTTAAAAGGCTAAGCATCCTCACCTTAACCTCACTCTATCTCTTTAAGTTACTAACTGAGTTTTTTAAGAATAAAGAAACACATTATAAAAAGTTTTCAGATACACATACTAAAAATACGAGAAATAAATTAAACATTTTTATACCATGTATTAAACTAAACACAGCAAGGCAAGACACAAAATACTCGGGGCCATATTACTTTAACAGGCTACCGGAAAGTTTAAAAACAATTCGAGTGGAAAGCTTATTCAAAAGAATTCTTATTAGACAAAGCTTTTTATTCGATCGATGAGTTTGTTAATTTTAAATATTTTTATAAGTTCGGCAGGTAGTGGGCCCGATTGCGTTTCTTTGTGAACTAAAACTAAAATTAGTCCAAACGAACGAGACAGAGCAATACGTTAGAGCGGAATATGATACGAATGATCGTCGATAAATACCACCTGCCGAACTTATACTCGTCCGAATTAAGAGCCCCTATCAATTTCGCAATGTGAAAACCGAAAATACACACTTTTTCAGGACGAATTTTACAATAACCATAAGATATATCTGATATTTTTTAATTCACAGTTATACAACACCTATTTATTTAGTATGTCTACGAAATTTTATATTGATAACAACTTCGTATAAATTAGGAAAAAAAATATACAAAAATGGTTTTTTACATAAAGACGAAACACGAGGTTTTTCAATTCGTTTTTCTGCTAACTGGTAGCGAAAAACGTTCTGAAAAAAAATGTGCGTACTAAGCATATAATATATTAGTAAGTCTACGATATATATTTTTTAAATTTATTCAATTAACACTAATAAAAAATGTGTTGTACTATGAATAAACCCAGTAAAATCGTGTGTAAAAACGTCGTCTACGCGTAAGAATATAATAAAAATAATTACAAGATATAAACATTTCAATAATTGAGGCATTTACCCACCCAGTATTTTTATTTTTTTTATTTAATGTCTACATATTTCTCTGTAATAAATTATCGAAATCCATGCTTACGCGCTGTTCATTCGCGTTAGTCCGTGCATTCGCGCCCGAGGGCTACTGGACGGTGGACGTGCGTTGCGTTGATTTCCGGAGCTCGCGATATTCTCGCGTCCTGCGCGCGAATACTCGCGCCCGGCCGAGCGCTTTTCGACAGTGGATATGCGTCGATTAAGCGGTTTTGATACTGCAAGATTTATTAGGGGCTATCCATAAAATACGTCACGCTAAATTTTCGGCATTTTGACCCACTCCTCACCTTATCAGTATTTTTTATTGTAGATGTCAAAAAAATGTGTTTAATTTTTAGAAAATAGGTCAAAACATTAAACTTTACTATCAGGGCAAGATTAAAGTTAGAAAAAAAGCTGTAAAAACACGAAAGGCGTGTGAATTTCGTAGGCAAATTGTTTTCACCTTCCTAACTATATTTAACTAATTTTTTTTATAGTTTGTTACTTTCTTTAATCTATAAATACGGGTAAAAATGTTGTCCATCGCCAGCGTCGGCGTGGCAATGCTGCAAGCGTCATTGATACCTTTGGATCGTAAGCGAAAAAGAGTAGGGTTTTTGACTTAAAATAATTGTTCAAAAAAAATTAATTTCAAAAAATCTATAAATATATAATGTATATTTGCAGAGAATTAAATAACAAAAATAAGACATTGCCTGGATCGTCATCGATGGGTAAAAAAGATGGAGATATAAGGTATTTTTACTTGGTAATAATAACAGTAATTTATAATAATATCGCAAAGGTTTCTATTAACATCTTTAAGTTTCAGTGGGAAATTGTATATAACCATACACTGTGGAATATAAATAGCGCACAGAACTTTAAGGGTTATTTCTACCCGTAACATTTTTTTTATTCGACAAAAAAAGTTTTTAAAAAAACAAATAAAATAAAAAAGTATGGCACATGAATAGTTTTGGATTATTTTGAGACTATATTTAATTTTATTCGTATAAAAAAAGCAATATTTTCACGATTTGATATGTTTATACTATTTTAGCATTTATTATTTATTAAAATCGTATTTACGTGTATGTGCAGGGTCGGACTGGGCCTAAGGGGCCCGGGTGGGATTATGACTTTAGGGGCTCGCCGCGCGCCTAGGATCAAGTGATACCATCAGGTCAACCAATAAACCAAATGATAATAATAATCAAATAGGCACGAATTTTAGGAAGTTTTTAATTTCAAAGACATACATTTTTATGAAAAAAGTTTAGTTATTTATAACTATCCCATCAAAAACAAAAATAAAAGAGGAGAAGTTTCAGCTAGAGTGCCAATAACTTGTTAAAATAAGACATACATTTTTATATATTTTTATATAGAAAGTTCAATTAACTAATTGATAATGTATTATCCAATCAGCATTTTTTTTAAAAGAGGAGAAGTTTCAGCTAAATTGTCAATAACTCTTTCGTAAAAACTGATATCCTAGTCATCCTTGATAAGATCCGATTCAGTATTCAGAATAATCAATGAATCTAGCAGTTCTTGACCTAGTAGGGAACGAAGCCTGGTCTTAATGCGCTTCAGTGCTGAAAATCGTCTCTCGCGAGT